>CM023948.1:4654673-4682045 GCA_013407115.1 Glycine latifolia | reverse complement strand
AACAATTAATTTTGATCTAATAATTAATTTATAGTTTAATTTATCTAGTAATTTATAGTTTAATTTATCAAACATGCGAATTTATCTATAAATTTTGTTTTGTAACATATAAATTCGCATATTTGATAAATTAAACTATAAATTATTAGATAAATTAAATTATAAATTAATTATTAGATCAAAATTAATTGTTACAAAATTTATTGTGTAAAATTATATGTGTATTAAATATATATTAAAAAAATTAGTATTATATATATCAAAATTAATTATTTTTAAACATAATTGATTTGTTAGCTCAGTTGGTTGGAGTAGCGTATTAATAATGTGAAGGTCATAGGTTTGAAACTTGTCTATGTTATTATTTTAAATTATTTCATAAAAAAAATACACACACTTACGAATTACCCAATCCATAAAAGAAAAAATATATGAATTGGACCCAATCCGTAAAAGAAAAAAACTTAAAAACTATTTTTTTTAAGGTTCTTATAGATTCGCCAATCCGTATGAATTATGCGGATCCATATGAAGCAAAATGTGTAAAATAGAGAAGGATATTTTGGGAATTTCACTGTTACAAAAATGGTGAATTAGAAAAATGAATGGTGTAGGAAGTAGAAGCCTAAAACAAAAGAATCGATCTTATGAAAAAATAATATCGATCCAATGGGCCATGGCTAGATTCTGATTCATGAAGCTTCAGGCCTTCATGGCCCTCACGTGTGTTGACCTTAAAAAAAGGGACCCCATATCCATAAATGCGAGATGGCGACAATAATATATAATAAGAAAGTTTTTATTATAATTTTGTAGGAAAGTGTTAATAAGTTCTTTAAAGTCTAACTTAAAGAAAAAGATCTTTAATGTCTGTTTGACATATGAAATTAAAATTATACCTTTTAATTTTAATTATGTAACAGTGAGAAATTCTTTTATAGATTACGGATATTTTTTATCGGAAACAATCAAGTTGGATAAAATAGTTATAAGTGACAAAAAATAATTTATAATAACAATTCATATGTTTGGAATATAAAAAATAGAGCGTGTAATACTATAAGTATAATAATGATTCATATTATTAAATACTATCAATACATTAAATATCACGATTTCTTTCTTCTATTTTTGACTCTTCAACAATTATTATCTCGAGATAAAGGTTAAGAAAATAGTTTTAAATAATAATAATAATAATAATAGATTTATCTTAACTGAATTACTAAAATAGAAGCATAACCAAAAATGAAAGAAATAAGAGTCGTGGAAGGCAGTAAAATTACACCATTCTACGACAATGAGGTGGGAAAAACTAAAAAGCGGAAACAAAAGGGCTGCCTCCAACTCCAAGAGGTGACTTATTTAGTATTAAGCAAAAAGTCAAAAAATGATGAGGCACGCTTAGAAATGTCATTCTCTGTTCTAATCATGTGATTTAGAAAAATGAATGAATTTTGGAGTGAGGGACAAGGAAATTCTACAAGCTGAGAAAAATGCTAAAAAATGAAAGGTGAAATTATGAGGCACGATCACCATGGACTTCATTTATGGAATAGATTAGTTCCACCTCCACATTAGCCTCATATTGTCAAACCTCATGACTCGTGCAACTTCATTTTTGCGGCTCTCCACTATTCACTTGATTCTATGCTTGTCTCATTTTCTATTCTATTCTAGTACCTAACACACATGCGGGTACTATAACTGTTTTTTCATTGATCAAAACAATGTATGTTTGGATAATTGGATTTCAAGTTAAAAGAACTCAAAAGTGTTTTTTTCTCTTAAAACAATACTTCGATTGTGCTTAGATAAAAGTTAGGAAAGTACATTTACAAATTCTAATACACAATTTCAAATTCCTACACACAAAATGAATAAGAAATAAATTATTATTTTGGGAGTAAAAAAAATATTTTTGAACTTTCCCGACTAAATTATAACATGCATTTCTTCCTTCTTTGTTTATTGTATTGGAATTCAAAAGAAAATTTTTCTAACTTTTATCTAAACATGCTCTGCATATATGAATTTGATGCTTTTTTTTAAATAGAAATTTTATTTAAAATAATTTCATATTTCTTTGTATTTATATTTAAAAATTATTGTTATTTCATATATTTTATCTTAAGAAGCTTCTTGATTAATTTTCAAATAATTATATGACCAATTATGACAACTAATCATATGATCTGATTTTGATATCTAATAATAGAATATTATTTTTATTTTATGAATTACTTTCATATTTATAAATAATATTCTTTATTTATATTAATTGTATTTTGATGTTAGCAAAGAATATAATAATATTTCACTGAAATATTGATTTGATTAAATTAAATTATATAGTTTAGTTTGTGTGATCCCGTAGGTTTAATACTAAACTAATAGTAAATTAAGCATGATTAATTTCTTAATCAAGGTAGACGTCTAGCAATACTCCTTAACATTTGGATAGCATAAAGTAACATTTTTTACCTTCAAGAATTAATAGAAAAATAATACAATATTTTCTTCCATCATTTATCATTCAAGGTTAACTCTAGAATATATTGTTATAAAACTCTAATAAGTTAACACATTATATTTAATCAATTAATGACTTAAAAAAACTTTTTTCTTCTTTCATTCAATTATCTTAAACAAAGTCTTAATTTTTTCATAAAGCTCAAACTCATTACAAAATTGATGAATTCCTTCTAGATTAATCATTAATTATATAAGTATTTAATCATATCTAATATTCATTCAACTAATGTCTTAAGACATTTGTTGTCAAAAATTAAAATATAACAAATAACTTTGTTAATTATTATGATAATTTCAAGTCAAAGAAAATCATTATACTATATTATTCTTGAGAAATTTCTATTGATATGTCAAGGTAATATTAACTATTATGAATTTTCAATTGAGTCAATTCAATGATGACACACACATATACATTGTTTACATATGTAATTTAATAAACAAGATCTATTAATCTTTATCTAATAAAGACTATTACATAAATATTTATCTATTTGAATTATTGATGTCTTATTTATAATCACAATAAAAAAATAATTAAAATTAAAATTATAAATGACTTATTTTTCATTATCATGATTTTTATCATGATAACAAGTTTCTAATTTTAATTAATGACTTTTCAAATTAATAATTTAATAAAACAATAAATATGACAATAAAAAAATAATTTTTTACTAAAAATTAGTAACATGATGAATTGGATCTTAAATATATACATTTATCCCCCAACAAACACATGGATAGAGATATAAAAAAATGTAGTAATAAAAAACATAGCTCATTAGTCCTTAAAAGGGTTTGACAAAGAATCACCCAATGGTCTATTTACAAATTGGATAACTGCATCCATGACCTTACGCTCAACCACTGTGAGCACAAAATGAGGGAAGAAGAGTCGACACTCAATGTGTAATGACTTTCATTTCAACATAGTGGAAATCAAGGGAAGCCCCAAAAATCACGAGAAAACTTTTAATCTCTCGTTGGTAAGGAAAATGAATAAATATAAATACTCATCCTTGAAATTTGAATCAAGAACAATGCAAGCTTCTGAAGGACATACTTACTCTCAAAGTTTAAAAAATGACAAGAAAACAATCTATAGATAGATTGACCTTCAAAAAACTATTTAAAAGTCTCCTCCAACCACTGAAATGAAGTTACAAAGGCCTTATTATTAATTAGGTGACAAATGATAGATATCTCAAGTAACAATTAAGCCTAATGAAAAAAAATATTAAACCAATATAAATATATAGTAATTGTATTCTTAAATATAAGATTATTTTTAAAAAAAATTGTTTATTTCTTTTTATAAGAAAATTTTCAAGTTGTCTTTTGTATTCATTTTTTTATTATCAAAATACCTTTAATTATTTTACAACAAATGCTATAAATTAAAAAAATGGATTTATTATCTCTATTTTTTTGAGAGTTTTATCATCTCTTATAAGAGCGGGAAAAAAAGAAGATTATTACACATTAATTAATTAAATAAAGATGAGAAGAAAATGACGAATCCCAATATTAATTTCAAGAACAATTTTGAAAAAAATAATAGATAACCAGACAATAAATGCCTAAAGTATTTTATTCCAATTTTACATCTTGACTCTAATATTGCAAATAATGAATCTGAGTCTAATAGGTATACCAACCGATGTTCAGCTCATGAGAACTTGTGGAATTTTTTAATGAATATTCAACTTTTGCGGACTAGTGCTGAATAATTTTTATTAAATACTTCTTTCGTTACTTATTTATAAATAAGAAACAAGTTTAAAATAATAAGATTGTATTAATTAGTTTTAGACTAGAAATATCTTTAATTAAAATAAAAAATATAATACATTGACAAATAATTATAAGAGTGAAGATATTAATGATAATGATAATTTTAGAAAAAGTTATTAATTTAAAATAAATTTATTATTATTAATTAAATTAATGATTTTTTTAATTTTAATGAATTAAGTATATGAATCTTATAAATAGGAACATAGACTAATATGACAATTAATTAACAACTTTAATACAATATGATGATTTATGGATAATTTTTTTCTCAAGTTTTTCATATATGTAATGTATTTTTTTCAGTTTATTAATTTTTTATTTGACTATCTCATTTTTAAATTTTTATTTTTATACATGTGGTAAGTCTAAGTGAGTTAAATGATAATATGATAAAACATTTATAAAAAAAATGTTTAACCTTTTTTTTCAAGCAAAGGACCTATTGTAACATACTTTTGAACGATAATGATAAGATCTGAGTGAGATTAATTTGAAAAGGATGATTCTATAAAAAAAAATTGAAAAGGATGCGTGAATGCAGGTGCAGGCGGATATACATAGATAGATAGCATATTCATATTCTCTTTAGAGTTAGTGAGTTTGTTTTCTGACTATGCGACGCGCACACAAACACAATAATTCTTTTGTCTCTTTCTTATTAGTATTTTCTTCCCCATACAACCCCTGCGTTAAAGTTAAAGTTGCAATTCCTCGGTCTGTTCCATCAATTATTCAAATCCCGAAATTATCATTTTTAATCTCGCTGCAAATTGCGTTCACGATTCTTTGCTTTCCTTCGAAATTCTCCCAAATCCCACTTCTTTCTCTCTCATAAATAAATTCGCCACCTTTGTGTTTTTGCGCAACTGTTCTGCACCTCATTGATTCTTCTCTCTCTCCATTCTCCAATTCTCCATTTCGATCTGCAGCTCCCCGCTTTCAAAGCTCAGAAATTTCCGATTCGGGATGGAGAAATACGAGCTCGTGAAGGATATAGGATCTGGGAATTTTGGTGTGGCCAGGCTCATGCGTCACAGAGACACCAAGGAGCTTGTTGCCATGAAATACATTGAACGGGGTCACAAGGTTTGCTTCTACTCTCCTTTCACTTTCACTCTAAACCCCCCCCCCCCCCCCCCCCCCTTTTTTTAAAAAATACTTTTTGTCAATTATTTATTAATCCAAACACGATTCAAGTTAGTTAAGATAGCACATGTACGTATGTGTATTATTATTATTATGTTTTGTTTTGTGATTTTTTTTAATTGATTGGTGTTTTCCAGATTGATGAGAATGTTGCGAGGGAAATCATAAACCATAGAAGTCTTCGGCACCCCAATATTATTCGTTTCAAGGAGGTCTGTACTGTACTGTACTCTGTTCATATGATATATATGATTCTTATTGTTGTGTTGTGGCTGAGCGTTAGAGTGAGTGTCATGTTTTTAGGTTGTTTAATATGTGATTTCAGTTTTGCAGGTGGTTCTGACTCCAACCCATCTGGGTATTGTTATGGAGTATGCAGCTGGTGGAGAGCTCTTTGAGAGGATTTGCAGTGCTGGAAGATTCAGCGAAGATGAGGTCGGTCATTTTTCAAATAAAATTATTTAAGAGTTTCCAATTTACAATGTTCTTAACCAAGTGGTTGGGCTGAGTGGTACTGGACGCGGTCCCATTAAGCAAGGTCTCTTTTTGAGTGGATGGAAAAAACGTGGTTGGGAGGGGAGAAATCCACTAAAGTTGGCCTGCCAAAATTTCTAATAGAGATTAGTCATTGGCAAAGCCGGTGCATACTCTATACCAATAACATGGTTACAAAAAAAAATACAATGTTCTTAACTGATTTTGTTTTTTTTTTTTGCCATTTTTTATGAGTGGATGTAAGAACCTCTGTTGAAAATGAAATGACATTGTATCTCAAACAAATACTACTTGTTAAAATAACTGAAGTAACAAATTTTAGATATTAAATTTTTTTGAGGCTTAGCTACATTCATTTGTGAAGTTGTACTTTTTCCCCTTTCCTACTTGTTAAAGGCACACACAGTTGCTTTTCTTTCTTCCCCCACTTCATTCTTGGAACTAAGTGCTGGGGGATTCTATAGTTTGGTTCTCATTCTTGTTATCTCCTTTACATTTCCAGGCTCGATATTTCTTCCAGCAGCTCATCTCAGGAGTTAGCTACTGTCATTCCATGGTGAATAGAATAATTATATTGAGAGTGGATTGTTTCTGCTGGTAATTTGTTTTTTGTTTTTTTGCTTCCTCGGTGGTTATTTTCTTTGGAATTTTCCTTCTTTTGTAGCAAATCTGTCATCGAGACTTGAAGCTGGAGAACACATTATTGGATGGCAGCCCTGCCCCACGGCTCAAAATTTGTGATTTTGGCTATTCTAAGGTTTGATTATGGAGTGATATCAACACCGATTGCTTTAATAAATTATTAAGTCAATTTTTTTATAAGTTTTACTTCTGATAACCTTTTATTTTCCAGTCATCTCTGCTTCATTCTAGGCCTAAATCAACGGTGGGAACCCCAGCCTACATTGCGCCTGAGGTTCTTTCATGTAGAGAGTATGATGGAAAGGTAATTTTGTTTCTATCATGGTGTATAAGATTAAGAATGCCATGGAATGGTTCAACACGTAGGGATTTCTCATAGGATGATAATAATAACTTCTATTGGTACAAGGTCTTTAAGCAAAATTAGTTATGCTTGATGTGTCACATGCAATTATATATTTGAAATTGTGCATTATGCACAATGACTTGATGTGTCCACATTTAACTAGCCGAATAATATGGACAAAATAGTATGTGTGAATTGGGTAGTTTTTGATGCAAAATCTGTAGCACAGGTGTTGGCCACGGATAGATTAACTCTTTCTTGATGAGTTTTCTGTGTATGATACATCAATTATGTTCATTTTCTAGTTCTTCTATGTTGTTTTGTTTCTGTTCAGTTAGCAGATGTATGGTCCTGTGGAGTGACTCTTTATGTAATGTTGGTGGGAGCATACCCATTTGAAGACCAAGAGGATCCCAAAAATTTCAGGAAAACCATCAATGTACTTTTTTTAGTTGTTTTCTTTCCATCTCAGTTGATTAATTTATAAATGGTGTACACTTTCTGACTCTTAACATTCTTATACAGCGAATTATGGCTGTTCAATACAAGATCCCAGACTACATTCACATATCTCAAGACTGTAGACATCTTCTATCTCGCATTTTTGTGGCAAATCCAGCTAGGGTATGCATATACTACCTGCACATGATATTCACTAGAAGTTAGCTCATAATTGTTCAACAATTTCATAATCTTAGTTTTGTTTTGTGGTGGTCTTTTCAGTCATTTGCTAAGTTTCAGACATGTCCTATAATGGAGTGTAGTGCTAAATTTCACTCTATTGTGATTTACTGCAGAGAATCACCATTAAGGAAATCAAGTCCCACCCATGGTTTTTAAAGAACTTGCCCAGAGAATTAACAGAAGTAGCTCAAGCTGCCTACTACAGAAAAGAAAACCCAACCTTTTCTCTTCAGAGTATAGAGGACATCATGAATATTGTTGAGGAGGCCAAGGCTCCACCTCCAGCATCCAGGTCAATTGGAGGATTTGGCTGGGGAGGGGAAGAAGAGGAAGAGGATGAAACAAAAGAAGAAGCAGTGGCCGAGACGGAAGAAGATGAGTACGAAAAGAGAGTCAAGGAAGCTCAAGCAAGCGGGGAATTTCATGTCAGTTAAAAAGTGTTTATTTTTAGATAGATAGCAATAGATTCTTGGTTTGTTTTGCACTTGGCTAAGTTCAACTAAGGTGAGTGTGTTTTGCTCGTATGTATAAAATTAAGTTTTCCGCATGGGACATATAGTTTAATAAATGGTTGTACATTTTTTTAAGGTTGTGCATGGTTGTTAATTGTGATCATATTATAAGTATTATTAACCTTTCCTTTTTGCTCTCCATCCCACTCTTCTCCCTATTTATCTCGCAGTAGGGATTTAGGGACATATGCTTCTGTTTGGAGGTCCAAATGCTAGGTGTAGTGTCTTCTTGTATCCATTTCCTTTCCCTTTGGTTTAGTTTTCAGGCCTAAAAGAGCTTCCTGTGTTAAATCTGGTTTTATGACTATGCTAGTAGTTATCCCTGTTTCAGTTTGTAGCAATATGTTTCTCAGCTATATAATAACCGACTTGACGTCTTGGAAAGCAAAATATACTTTAGTTTAAGTTCAACATAACTTTTTAACGTAACAAACTGTTTTACTTGTATGATATTTTGTTATTTACCAAAAATACACAACTCTGAAGTTTCTAATTTGAACGCAAGTGAAAAGTGTCAGTGTTGTTGTACCGTTTCATACTTATTTTTATATCAAGAACTTCTTACACCAAGCAAGCAACCTTATAGACAAAGCTCGCACGTCCCATTCGAATCGAGAGAAGAAATAACAAATAGACAATTGACAAGGGTGTTAACAAGTCTGAGCTAAAGGGCATTTTGTTTTACGTTTTGTGCGTAAAAAACAAAACTCTTTTTTGACATTAAGCTAGAAAGACGTTTTTATTCGGTAAATACTGTATTTAGTTAACGTTTTAGAGAAATTCTTAAGTAGCAATAAAATATTACATATAAAATATTATATATCTATAAGAAAGAAATTAATGTGTTGAAGTTAAAGCTAAATTGTTTGTTATTTTTCAAGTTTGATCCGTGACGGTAGAGATGTGCAAAAAATAGAGTTTGGATTGAACTAGATTGTAACCAAATTTAAATTGAATTGATTTTTTTTAATTCAAGAAAAAAGGAGTACACTATTTTATAAAACAATCAAATTGTTTCTACAAAAATAGTTCGGTTGTTTTCACTTGAATATTTTTTTATTTGAAAAAAAATTGTTCTAACTTTAATATGTTGTCCCTTTTAATAGGATTTTTTTTAGATGTATTAATTATTTTTTCATATATACTTTTACTTAATTATTCTCTTTCCAAACACTAATGAGAATTAATTAAGTTGATATACAGATAAGAAAAAAATAATTTTAAAATAATAATACAAATAAGTAATAAATTTAATATAATTAATTAAACTAATTATTTTTCTTAAGAAATATGAATTAATCAAAAGATTTTATAATTAGAAACATTACATATGATTCGAATTCCAATTAATCTTCATGTGATATACAAGATTTTCAATTTATGAAAAAAAGAATAATATTCAATTACGCGTGTAGTAAAAATGAGTAGAAGCTATAATTCTCTCATATCACGTAAAATAACTTTAATATTCGGATTCGAGGGCATTATATCATTGGAAAACGGCAGTGTTGAAAATTGTCTGATCGATGCTACAGCTAGCACAGTTGAAAAACAAAATGCAAAGCAGAATAATTTTCCCGAACAATCAAATCATTATTTGTAAATCAACAGGTACGAACATCCAACATAGGCAAATGAATGAGCCTCCAAATGTTTTGTTCTGCCCCAGTATCGAGCAATGCACAAACTACTTAATAGGTATTTTGTAAGTTTAGCACGGTGCCGAAAAGAATATGCAGTTGTATATTTCCATCCTAGAGATGAAAGCAACTACAACTGTAGTAATCACTTCCTTGACTAGAAAGAACCAAGCAAAATTGCTCCCATATTCTGGTATATTCATTGTATCAATAATGCTGCCTAACTTACTAATGCGTGCAAGTTTCTTGTCTCCGTCAAAATGCATTCCCTGTCAAATAGAGCAGAAACAACAGCAACCCCATTGAGATTTGGTACACCAAGTTCCATGACTTCACGTGCATTTGACAGACCAATGCCACCAATCGCAACCACAGGAAGTTTAGAGGCCAGGCATACTTCTTTCAAGCCTTCTAAGCCTATAGTACGATTGTTTGCCTTTGTATTAGTTGGATAAACACCACCACAACCAATGTAATCAGCACCATCAATCCATGCTTGGTGGGCTTGCTCAGGCGTCTTGCATGATACACCAATTATCTTTTCAGGACCAAGGAGAGTTCTAGCAAGACGTGCAGGCATGTCAGACTGACCAACATGAACACCATCAGCATCACAAGCAAGGGCTACATCTATACGATCATTTATAAGTAAAGGTACTCCATAGGAATGGCATATTTCGAGGCACACTTTGGCAGCTTCAAGAAAGTCCCGTGTCTCAGCATCCTTCTCCCTGAAAAGTCATTGACTTAAATCAGGATAAAATAATTTGTGCCTGTTGAAATGGTGGAGATTTAGGTATTGACTGAGGAAAAGGAGAGAATAAGGACTGAATATTCTGTTGTGTTTCTAAGTGATCCAGAAGACAAAACATTACTCTCCGTTTATATGTGTAGTAGACTTTCAATCCTGATTAAATGAAAAAACAAGATATTTTGGATGTTTGACATTTAATGTAGCAATGTCTGCGCTTGAGTCCTAATAGGAAGTAAAAATCAAACACACAACATCAGGCACTTCAAATAAAGTGACAAAACAAACATTTCTAAATTCAATCAATACTATTAATCACAAAGACAAATAATGATCAAGCAGTCATTGGCCTGAGGATTCACTTTATAAATTGGTATTTGGTAGTCAAGGCACAACATGAATTATAGTCTCAGCAGAATGCTTTTCTTTAGAAGATAGCCTAATGATACCCTATCTGTTTTCAAGGAAGGCAAAATGTTAGATAGCCAGCCAGAGATGTTTAGGTTAAGTAACAGGTTAAGCCGAGTGAGATACGACCAAAGAAATGAAGTAGACAGATTTTAGTGGTGATAAAATTATCTGAATGAGATTAGTTGATTTCAAACAGTTAAAGGCAGCACCACAAGAAAGTCTGCAAGACAAACTTCAAGAAGACCTGCATGCAATAATGCAGCTTAAACTGTCATGATATAAATATCAAGTGGAATATAGCAAATACTTTGCAGAGGTTTTTCTTATCCCCTGTATTTAATCGCCCGTACCAGAGATGAGGAATCTGGACACTAATAGAAAAGAATTATTCCTGGTGTAATAGTGATAGAGACAGAAGATGGAGACAGGTGTACTCTAGGAGGGTCCCAAGAAGGTAAACTGTTAGTTGGTTATCTGTTAGCTGTTAGTAGGATAACTAATAGTTAGTTACAACTAACTATTAGTTATCAGATTGGAGGGAAAGTATAAATAAGTGTAGGGAGTTTAGGAAGGGAGGAGAAAAGGAATAGGAGGGTGGTGAACCTCGAATTCACTTTGTATCAGCTGGAGTATTCTCCAGAAATCAATAAAGTCTGTGTTCTCTTCTCTGCTGACATTGTAGCTGCTGTAATTGCTATCTTTTTCAATAAAGATTCTCTCTTTCATCTATCTTTCTGGTCCAGTTTCTATCAAATAGTTAGTTAGAGTTCAACTATTCAGCCAAGAAATTGAACACCTGACTCTGTACTGGGTGCTTAACCATTTTCCTTCTTCTTTTAAGCAGAGAAGGGAATGAAAGAGAAGGAAATACAATAAACTAAATACTGCTATTAATTTCCAGATCTTTAGGATAGTCTGCTTGGCATATTAAACCATAGAGAATTATATCTGCTATCAAATACTGATGGCAAGAATCTCAGATATTCTGTAGCACGTGTAGGATAGTACAAAAAAAGTAAAACAAATTTGAAGAAACAAACCTTAATTGAACAATGGTAGCACCTCCATCTACAGCGGCCTTAACAGCTTCAGCAATTGAACGGTCCCACTTCCTATTCATAGCCGAATCCGTTACAGCATATAACAGCAAGTCATTTGGATTGAACCTATTCTGCCTACAAGAACTCTGATTGATCTTAAGTGCCAAAAAATGGTCAAAAGGGCCTTGAGCTCCATTTCCAATTGTCATGTCTCTACTATAATCCAAGGCAGCCTCAATAAAATGTTTAGCTGTCTGCCAGAATCCAAATATGTAAAAATATTACAATTATACCATATTCCATCTTTCAATTTCTTTTATTTATTGAGAGAGTGAAAAGAAGGAGTAAATCATGGGCATTGTCCAATGAGATCCTTCAATACTAATATGAATTCAATTGAGATAGTTGAACAAACCTTAACTGCAGAAAGCATTGATGAACCCTTTGCCAGCTCTGCTGCTATGCATGATGCCAAGGTACAACCAGTACCATGACTATTGCGAGTATTTATACGCGGCAAACACAGCTCGTAGAACTCCTCACCTGTAAAACTCAAGACCTAGAAATCAAGTTCATTTTTAACAAACATTTGGACATATTTTAGCAAAAAGTAAAGAAGTTGCTATGCCTCAGATTTTGTTTAATTTTTGGGGGTACATTGTGTATCAGAATTAAAGACTTGAATCTCACCATCAAAGAATACATCAATAGCATCTAACGAATTAGGAAGGTCACCACCCTTGACAAGTACATTCCTGCAATGAAAATTAATAATCAGTAAAAGCACAATACTCTGAAGTTGAAGTTTTTTTATATTTATTATGATGACCCAGGAAGCAAGCAAGCAAAGCAATTGTTGGGCATCATTACTTTAGGGAAACAATTTAATCATCTACTTTGTGCGGGTCAATATAAACAGTGATATGATAAGCACAGAATGTATTCTCAACTCCAAAAGTACTACTACTAAGGCCCTCAGTAATTATTTCCTCACAGTTTGAACTTCGTCAAAAATATGAAATGAAATTTTAAAAGGCCCATGAGTCATATTGTAAAGCTTAAGATTTACCAAACAAGCAGTTTAAGGTTGGAAGTCTACTACTCATGCAGCTAAGTTCTGCTAAAGGAAAAAACTTATTTGATATTAATATAAGTTTCTTAAAGCATAGACAAATAACTATGAGTAAACAGTAAGAGACAAAAATTAGTTTTAAAACATGATTTGGTGAGACTGGAAGAACCAAATATATTAAACAGCAACAAACCTAGGACCCAAATCATGTATCAATTTGGCAGCAGTGCGCATGTCAGAAACTGATTTCAGCGTCACACCACCAAGTAAAACTGATGCCTCTTTTATATTTGGGGTTACAATGTCAGTCATGGGAAGCAGCTCCTCCCTGCACTCAGGATCCAATAAATAAGTGGAGCCAATTTCCTACAGTTTTATTGATAAATCTGAATTTTGAAATAATTTTAGAAACAGTAACAAAGATGAAATAAAATTGAATTTTGAATATATCATTGTTGTAATGTTATCCACCAATAACTAAAAAAATCAATAGACATAATTTGAATCTAGATCCTGTTGTGAAGACTGAAGAATATGAATAATACTTTGATGTGAAACAGATACAGAACAGTTCAAGTTCAGAAACCCATACAGAAATCCAGCAAGAACGGAAGGACCAACAAGTACATCGCCACTGGTAGATATCATGACAGGATCAACCACAAGAGCTGCCTTCAGCCAAGACGAAGAAAGCATAGAAGTCACTCCAATTGCAATTAAATACTCCCTCTAGTCTCAATTATAAGCAAAAAAAAAAAGAAGAAGACATACTTCACACTTATTAAGAAAATTAGTTAACTTCATTAAATTGTGTAATTTCCAATTAAGAAAATAAACATTTTTTCTAAACTATCATTCATTGAAACTTGATATCAAGCATAAAAAAGGTCTTTGATTTTATTAAATGAAGGATATTTTGGAGATAGTACTCATTAAATAAAACATAGGTAATTGAGATTTGCTTACATTTGAGACAAAAAAATAAGACACTTTTGTTGCTTATATATTTGAGATCGGAGGGAGTACTAAATAGGGAAGCAATTTTTGTACAAGTGAATAATACCTTTGATGGGAAATTTCCTAAGGGTCTGACAAAGGACCTTGACTATATTAAGAGAGGGCAGCATGCCTGTTTTGACCTAGAGACATAGCAACACAAAATTAGCAATCCATAACATGCTGGAAATTATATGAGTTGCAGACAGTCATTAGTTAGACTCATGGTTTTAAATAGCGGTCCGCGACAGCTAATTAAAAGATTAGTTAGACTTACGACATGAACATGCATATCAGAGAGCACAGAGTGCAACTGGTTTGCCAAAAAATCCTCAGGTAGAATGTTGAGTCCTTGAACCCCAGCAGTGTTCTGAGCAGTAACAGCAGTAATGACAGTGGAACAGTAGACACGGCGAGCCGCACAAGTCTTAAGATCAGCTTGGATTCCAGCACCACCCCCAGAATCAGACCCAGCAACACTCAGCACGTGTGGGATTGAATTCATATTCATATCTGCGGCTTCTGCTTGCACCCTTACTACACTTGTTGGATTCTTTGGATGAACTGAATTCCAAAATGGGAACCTCACAGACAGAGCTGCCTGCCATAACAAGGAACACATGTTTCATACACGTACCGACGACAAGTTATGAATTATCTATCTTAAATCTTATCTTGTGTTGTTCAATGATTTTGGGTTTGTTATTGTTGAATGAGTGACATGATATGATATTCATGAGAAAAAAATTGAAGTGGTTAATGAGTCCTTACTTACCTGAGGCTGAGGCTGAGCACCACAACGCATACAAAGCAGCTGAGTCGCCATTAGCTTCAGTCCGCATAATTAATCATCTTCTGACTTATATCTATCCATCCAACAAATTTGCCCTTTTCATTTATTTGACCTAACATTAATCACGGGATTAAGCTTTGTTTGGATGGATGCGTGAAAGTTACAGCACTGAGATAAGAAAATACACTGATAATTGATACTATTAAGAAAATGAAATAGAGATAAAATGATAAAGGAATAAAAATTCATATATACTGTATTAAATTAAATTATTTTAGTCGTACAGAATTAAATTTAGAAAAAGCTGCCTGTTTTTTTTTCCTTCTAGATTTCACCCATACTTGTAAAACTCGTTTCAATCATTGACACATTTAAAATAGTAGGTCATAGGATCAGTAATTGATCTGATTTGACCTAATTATATTAAAAATTCAAAATTATATATGTATTTATTATATATAAGTATATAACTAACATTAAGAAAAGTTTTATCCAAATAAAAAAATCCAATTTTTCTTTTCAATTTTTTTTATAAAAAAAATAGTCAGGTTGAACCGATCCAACGGTGACCAATTCGTCCAAATTTGACTAGATCAACTACTAACCGGTCCGAAAGCGAAACCAACTAGCTTAGGCCACCGAGTCCCGGTTAGACCAGTCTAGACGAGGTTTGATAACACTATTTTTGCCTAATTACACTTTTACTTTCTTTAGGTTTCAAAATTAGACTTACTAATTTAAAAGATTTCAAGGCCTAATGACATTTTTTTTATCCATTATGTTTTATAGTTATTTTATTTTAACGCACTAAGGACTCATTTGGTGATCAATACAAGATATGATAAAATAAAATATACAAACATGATATGATAAGAGTAAGATTAACTTTAATTTTATCAAATGTTACGAATCAAATAATCATAAGAAATGGTGGTAACAATGATGATGATGACAATGAAGGTAATGGTAGTTGTGGTCGTGACAACAATAATGATGACAATGACAATGATGGTGGTAGTGATTGTAATGGCGACAATAACAATGATAGTGGTGACAACAACACTAATGGTAATGGTTATAGTGGTTACAGTGGCAATAGTGATGGTTGCAACAACAATGATAACAATGGTGGTGGTGATTGCTATGATGGAAATGGTGGTGTCGATGTCGATGGTTATGGTGATAGTGATGGTGACGACGACAATGATGAGGATGGTGGCAGCGACAATAACAATGGTGATAAGGTTGGTGACAGTGACAATGGTGGTGGTGACACATGAGGTGGTCAGAGGGAGAGAGGAAGAGATAATGACTATCTTATCCAACTACTTTTTAACCCAGCTCCCTCCTCAAGATAAGAAATACACAACCCCAATAAGATAGGATAAATAATAAGATAAACAAATCATATCATGTTGGTGCACCAAACAATAAATTACAACATGATATGATAATTATCTTATCCTATTATGTCTACCAAATGAGTCCTAAGTTTTAAAAGTATCATTTGTGTTGCTTTGAGTTTTTAAAGTGTCTAATTTTGGTCATTGATACGATTTAGCTAACAAATTAATCGTTAGTGTCTTGTTAACACAAATTTAAAAATAATTAACATAATGACGATTAAAAATCCTAAATATCTTTATTTTATTTTAAAAAATAAATTCACAAAAAAATAAATAATCTCCTCCAACCAAGCTTCAAAAGTACCACCTAAGTTATATCCCCTTCCTCTTTCTTCTTCACTATTCTTCTCTGTCGCAGACCTCCATCACTACCACCATGACAACATCATCAAAGGAAGCCAACTATGATAACTACAATACCACCGAAAATGACTCTTCCTCCCAGGCTAACAAACGACAACACATCCGCAACTGCAATGATAAAGACAAACCCTTCCCAATCGCACGGTGGTGTTGAGGGGAACAATTTGATGATAAAATGATATTTGGACGGCTCTATCCTCTTTTTTATTAGATCTCTCATCCTTCTTAAATAATGATAATTTTTAGTTATTGTTATTATTAAAAATTAATTATTTTAAAAGTTATGTGTTAACAAAAGATTAATATTTTAATATGAAAATTGAAAACAAATATTGAAACAATGAATTTTGAAGGATTAAAATGAAACTTTTAAATTTAATATATCAAAACAAAATAAATAAGAAATATAATAATCCAAAAATTACATTAACCCAAGATTCAATTACCTCAACAAATCTTAAATGAAAGTGAACAGAGTTTTTAAAATAAAAAGTGAAGTGTAAATAGAATAAATCTCATTTTTTTAAAAAATTAAATGGTTAAAAAGTTGACAAACAGCTAACTTCTCGCATGAAACCATTTATTTTTATTCTTTATTTTTTTTATATTGATGATACCATTTATTTTCACTTGCGTAAAATTCATGCTCATGTTTATTGGAACATTATTAAAAATTCTATCCCACTCTTTTGTTTACTAGTTAATATGAGTTTTTTTTTTGTAAGAATAAAAAATGAGCACCAGAATTTTACAATAACCGAACCTTTTAGTTAACCGGATAGAACTAGATTAATATGAAATCCCAAGAAAACGTTGAATTGAAGAAAAAAAAGTTCCAATAAACGCGTAACAGAAAGTTCAAAATATTTTTTTGGAAAAATATTTATTATATTAAAAATGTCAAAAATATTAATGTGCCAGAAGAATGTAAAATTTTTAATACTTTTGAAATATAATTTAAACTTTAAAGTATTAAGACTTTTTAAAATATAATTTAAAATATTTAATAGATTAAATTTAATATTTTAATACGACATACTCATAAACACTCAATAAAACATTGTTGAATAAATTATAATTTTTTGACAGTTTTTTTAATAATTGTATATTCACAAGCTCAAAATACATTTGTTTTCCAAAAAAGAAAATACCAAACCACATATATTGGTTGCTCTCTTAATAATGTTGTTCTTGGAAATTATGAAACTGTAATACCAAAAAAAAGAAGCAATCTTATATTTATTTAGTTAAGTAATTATTAGATATTCTGTACATTTTTTAAATGAAGTTAATAAATTTAATTATAGTGAGTTTTCTCAAATAAGGAAAAAATTCTTAAAAATTACAATAAGTTATATTAAAAATATGTTGGTTATTTTATAATTTTTTTTCATTTCTTTAATAATTATCATCCCTTTCAAAAAAATAATTATCATCAAGATACTTATATAAATTATTTAAATAAAATTATCCAAATTTCTAATTAGGTACTCAAACCTAAATGGTAGGTTTAATTAAGAGAAAGTAAATTACAAAAAAATACCATGGTCAGATTTTTTTTTTCAAAAACAAAAATTTTAAATATTTTCTCCCTTCCCACGTTTTCTCCTCACCGCGCAAAATTTCAAACTCAAAACACATCCGAATCCGAATGATCCAAATTTCTCGTCATGTAAAGTACATATTAATTTTAATTTTATTGAGTTACACCCGCAAATCAGAAAAAAAGTAAATAAATAATAAAAAGAGTTTTTGCAGAGAGAGATGAAATAAAAAATCCCGCCAATGCTTTGTTGCAGTAGCATTTGGAAGAAGAGAACCCTCTTTCATTCTGTTTCAATCCAATCGTCGCAATAATCACTTTTTCTAGGGTTTTCTTTTCTATCGCGTTTCTCTTCCGAAATTAAGCTAAGGTATGCTATGTCAACGCTTTTCTCTACATTTTTCTGTATCGCTGAAACTGAAATTATTATTATTATTTCGTTACATTTGAATTTGAATTCTGAATCTGCAGGGAATATGTTGTTTGGTTGCTACTGAAATGAGGCAAGAGTAATGTATTATTATTCCTTTATTTGTTTCCATCATTCACTGTGCTTCATCGTTTAGTCTCTAATAAGGTTTTTGAATGCTCTCAGTGAAGCCAATTCGGCCCAGGGTCCCAAGGTCAATTTGTTGCAGCATGCCCATGCTCTTGAGAATTTCTCCTCCCAAGCCAAATTTTTGAGCTCCACTTTTCTGTTTTCTGTCCCACCTAAGAAGCCGCCACACCACGCAGAACCAAACCCTGGGACTGCCGGGTATGCATGCCTTTTTATTATTTACTTCAACAACCAACAATCACTCAATTTTAGTCTTTGTTCTATTGCTAGTTAGTTGAGAGCAAGGTTTTTAAAAAATGGTCCGCGACCGTAATTTGGACTGCAACAGTCATATTTCCACAAATGCGACGAAACCACAACGCGAGGCCGATATTTAAAACCTTGGTTGAGAGTTTCATGTCTATAGTTCCTAGACAATGGGATTTAGGCTTTTGCATATAATGATTAGGCATCATATATGTGGCTGAATATACGGGGAAAACAATTTCATTCCTAGTGGCTGCACTGCACAGTGCACACTATAGGCATTTCATATACTTCTATAGGAAATTATTGCTTTGCTAACACAGTAGTATAAGTAGTATAATGTGTTTCAGTTCAAAGTTACCATTTTGGATTATGATGTTTTTATTCCACTTTTTGCTAGTCAGTGCATAGATCATTTCTGAAAGGATTTTCATTTTTCTGTTTCTTCTGTCAACTGTATCTGGATTTCAGCACACTTTCAACTTTCTCTCTAATGCATTCATTCTTTCAGGTTTGTATTTCGACAAAGTCAAACTATTCAAGGTTCACACAGAGTACAAGTTGAGAAGGTATACTAGTACAAAATGTTATATAAGCGTGAGTTGTTTTATTACATGTTATCACTTTGTTCTCTTTGGTTAACATTTTTGTTGTTTATTGGGATGTTTTTTTCCTGCGATGTTATTGATAAACATGTTTCCTTTGAAACCAAAATATTTTCTCTGATAATTTATATGCTAGATTAAGTCTAACTTGCATTCTCTGTGTCATGGTTTTTGTCCCTTATAATCATATAGATCAACCTGAACTTGACATTTATTTCCCTATCTGTTGGTTCTGAATCACTTGAGTCAATGTAAATGTTCTTACTCGAGACTTCTGTTGAAACAATTCCCAACAGGCTTCAACTGCTCATTCAAGTCTACAAAATTCTAGTAGGATCTATGTCCAACCAGGAAAAACACAGGTTACTCCTCAGCTTCATGAAAATGGGAGAACAACTTCCTTCCATGGAGGCTATGAGAATGACAGCCGTATATGTCCTGATGTCACTGCAACTCCAATTGTTAACAATCATAGTTCTCGGGGTTTGGATGGTTTGGTGAACAACTATACTAATTATACAGGCCAAATCATCAAGTCTTCCAACTGCATGGCTGTAGATATTGATGATGATGATGCCATACTTGCGGTAATTTAGTACACTTTGGTTAAATTGAATGAGTTAAATTCATTTGGATTTTTCTTACCAAGGATTGCTTGATTTTAACTTGCTTGATTTTATTGTGGTTTAATGAACCGATTATAGCATCAAAGGGCTAACTAAAGTTATTAGTCACATTGATACAGAGCTTTATACAATTTAAGTTTTAGTCTTTTACTAGTTTGCTGATGAATTTATATTGAGTTATTCCAACTTGAAGGTAACTGTTTGCCCAATTATTTTGTGATATGGAAACTGATGAGGAGGTTTGTTTTATTCACTCTGTAATTATGTTCTTTTATTCTCTAGTTTGCCGATGAGGAGGTTTCTTTTCTTTGTTTCTTAATAAGCCATTCCTTAAGTGTATCCTGAATGTTTACATCCATGTAGATGCTGATTTCTCTCTCTTTGTTTCGGTCCTGCTTTTGACTGTCTTTAAGAACATTGATGTTGACCAAATTGTTGAGGAACACCAGTCAACTTGCACTCCCAAACCATCAATATCCAAGTTTCCTCCTATAACACCAACTGCAGATAAAGATAATTTTGCTAGACAGGGTGATAATGTTTTGCCACCAGAGCTGTGTTTAGATTGCATCCATGGTTACAAGGTATTTTTGTTCAGAGATTTTGATCTTTCAGAAGTTATCCATGTTTATTTGTCAGATTGATATGCCTAATCCTAAAACTGGATGCAGTTAGGGTTTTGCCCTGAAGCAGCAAGTCATTTGCAGGATATGAAGGATAATCTAATTGCAATCTCTAATGAGCTGCTTGACAATGGTGAAAACCTCAATTCTACACAGATAGCAAAGCTTCGCCATGATAGGTGTGCCTTTCTCTGGGGATTACATCCTGTTTATAGCATTTTCATTATTTACCGCATACAATTCAAGGAAAAAGCTCAAAGGCTTCATCATTGATTTTTATATATATTTAAATAGTTATGCTGAATCATTATACTTCAAAAAAAAAATGTTACAGCATATTCCTTTTAATTGAATAGCATTTGAGTTGAAAAAAAAACTTGTTGCTAATGCTAGGTCACAGCTCAATAAGCAAATTCAGCAGCTTGAAAAATATATTCATTCTGGTAATCTTAATGAGGAAAGGCAAAAGTCACATTTTTCTGCATCCACGGCACCACCTACATCTTTTGTGTATGAAACACCTCAGCAAACTGTCCTCTGTAATGGATCTAAGAGATATGATACCCCAGCTTATATGTGTAATGGGACATATGGGTCATCGTTCCAGTCTCTTCCATCTTTTTCTGTAGATAATTGTAACATGCCATTAGGTTCGGTGGGGAGGGAAGTGTTCATCCCAAAGATTATTGAAGTTAATTACATTGAAGGTTCTGGAGACAAACGCTGGAGCAGCTACGATTTTCCTTGGACAAAAGAGTTAGAGGTATTTAACTGAATTGTTGTCAGTTTCCAGTGAATGCAACTCGTCTTTATAACTTTTTCTTACTTTTAGGTTAATAATAAAAAAGTATTTGGAAATCACTCATTTCGCCCCAATCAAAGAGAGATCATTAATGCCTCAATGACTGGATGTGATGTTTTTGTTCTGATGCCCACTGGTGGTGGAAAGAGTCTGACCTATCAGGTAATATGATCTTTCAAGAGACCTTTTTGAGTTATGGCCTTCTCCCTTTCTAATTTACACATAGACTGTAGATAATACTTAATTGGTTTTAGTGATTGATTTGTCTAGATTATACTAATGTTGCGACCTTCCAACTTTGGATTGTCTTGCCATGCAGTTACCAGCTCTTATTCGTCCCGGTATAACATTAGTAATTTCTCCCCTTGTGTCCCTTATTCAAGATCAAATAATGCACCTATTGCAGGTATTTCTGATTCTGTAACTAATATGCTTTCTTTTTACCTCATGTGTTTTTCTGATAGATAGACATATGCTTATTCGCTCCTGTTGACTTGCATACAGGCAAATATACCGGCTGCTTACTTAAGTGCCAATATGGAATGGACTGAACAGCAGGAGATTCTCCGAGAACTTAATTCTGATTATTGTAAATACAAGTTATTATATGTGACACCTGAAAAGGTTGCCAGGTGAGTACCATTATTTATAGCTGTTCGACTCTTTGAAACATTTTTACTTGACATATGCATTTTTAAACTTAAGAACCATAGTCTTCTTTTCCATAATGCTATTGTTTTTACTTTGACTGCAGAAGTGATAATCTTCTCCGCCACTTGGACAATTTACATTTTCGTGAATTGCTTGCAAGGATTGTAATTGATGAGGCTCACTGTGTGAGCCAATGGGGGCATGATTTTAGACCAGATTATCAGGTTGGAGCTTTGGTACCCTTCAAATTCATGCAAATCACATGATAATATATTGCTTAAATTTTAATTGCTACTGTTAATTTTCCCAGGGACTTGGTATATTGAAGCAGAAATTTCCAAATACTCCTGTTTTAGCTTTAACAGCTACAGCAACAGCTAGTGTAAAAGAAGATGTAGTGCAAGCACTTGGTCTTGTTAACTGCATCATTTTTCGGCAAAGTTTTAATCGCCCAAACTTATGGTGTGTTATACGAAGATTGACTTCTTACTAAACCTTCAATGGATAAATCATGTTCATTTTCAACATTGCAGGTATTCTGTTGTCCCCAAGACTAAAAAGTGTTTGGAGGACATTGACAAATTCATTAGGGTGAATCATTTTGATGAATGTGGCATTATCTATTGTCTTTCACGTATGGACTGTGAAAAGGTTGCTGAAAAATTACAGGTTAGTTCTTCTCATTAGTCATTATTTTTTGTATATTTGACTAGAATGTATGATGTGATGAATTGGCTGTGGTTTTCTAGCTTGCTCTTGCTTTTCTTTCTTTTTTCATTATGGTTCATGTTTGTGTTATGTTTTGCTGTTTCTGCATGATGATATGGGTATCTGATAAAACCATAAGTGCACTCTGGTGACCTTCCTGCACATGGAGCCCGGTTTTAACAAGCTGCTTGATTTCTTTTTTAAATGAAAAAAACTGTGGAAGTTGACATCTATTTTTTGGCTTGTGAATACATTATCTAGTTATATTCATTGTTCAGGAATGTGGGCATAAATGTGCATTTTATCATGGTAGCATGGACCCTGCTCAACGTGCCTCTGTTCAAAAGCAGTGGAGCAAAGATGAGATCAATATAATTTGTGCTACTGTGGCATTTGGAATGGGTATATTTACTTCCTTGCTACGGCTTACTGCACTGATTAATCGAATGGGATCATATTTTAAAGTTGGTATTTCAGGTATTAACAAACCTGATGTCCGCTTTGTAATCCATCATTCCCTTCCAAAATCTATTGAAGGCTATCATCAGGTAATGACAGAACATAAAAATGTGTGTTGGCATATAGGTTTTGCTTCTGTTGGCTTACATGTATGATATATATTTTCCTTTCAGGAATGTGGACGAGCTGGTAGAGACGGTCAACGTTCATCTTGTATATTATACTATACCTATAGTGATTATGTTAGTATCAGTTACAACGTGCTTACTTCTTGAATATAATTTGTATGTTTCTTGAAACTAAGTTAACACATATTACTGGCAAACCATACGAAACAAGTGATGATTGAGATCCTATCTCCTTACCTCCTTTTATTGCTTATATCTAATTGCATCTCACATTTACAGATACGAGTTAAGCATATGTTAAGCCAAGGAGCAATAGAGCAAAATTCCATGACATCTGGATACAACCGTTCAAATATGATAAATTCAGGAAGGATACTAGAAACAAACACTGAAAACCTTGTGCGAATGGTAATTTTTTTTAAAAGAACTTTGAGATTCTGTATTTTTTTTTTATAATTTTTATTATGTTACTAATTTTTTCTCTTGAACTGTCTCAGGTCAGTTATTGTGAAAATGATGTTGATTGTCGGCGCCTTCTGCAGCTTGCTCATTTTGGGGAGAAGTTCAATTCTTCAACTTGTCAGAAAACATGTGATAATTGCTTGAAGATCACAAGTTTCATTGAGAAGGATGTCACTGAGATTGCAAATCAATTGGTTTGGAAGCAATTTCTATCCATATTTTTTTTCATCCCTCCATTCATTGAATTTCTTTTAGTTTGTAATATTTGAGTCCTCTCGTTCTCAGTTTCAAGTACTTTGTTTGTTAACTTATGCTTAGGTTGAACTTGTTAAGCTAACAGGACAGAGGTTCTCATCATCTCATATATTAGAAGTGTATCGTGGTTCCTTAAGCCAAATGGTATGTCAATAAACATTTACTTGTTTTCTTTGTTTTACATTCTTTGAAATATGTTGGCGTTCTTAATAGCCATTAATTATTTTCTTAATCATGTTTTTAATGCCAAAATAAGGTCAAGAAACACCGGCATGAGACTGTGAGCCTTCATGGTGCTGGAAAGCATCTAGCTAAGGGTGAGGCTTCCCGCATATTGCATCATCTTGTTGTCGAGGATTTTCTTGGGGAGGAAGTAAAGAAAAGTGATTTTTATGGATCAGTATCATCAATATTGAAGGTATCAGCAACTCAAAAAGTTGTATACTGCAATTTTATCCACAGGCTTAATATTTGTTCATTTTGCTTTAAATGAGTGATATAGCTTCCTAATGTTACTTTACATAATTAGATTCGAATGACTGTAAGTTTTCTAATGCATTGAATTGTTTTTTCAGGTAAATGAGCCCAGGGTCCGTAATCTGTTTGCTGGGCAGAGAATTATATTGAGGTTTGTCCATCTCATTAAGTTGTTTCTTGCTTAAATTTCTAAATTAGAAGGGCTAATTTGTTCATTAATTGAACAACTTTCCATGACAGTTCCTTGTTTGTATGCGAGTGCCTTTATAGATATGATTTCACTTGAATTCGTCTTAACCTTCTCTGGCCTCAAGTTCACAATATATGTGTGTTTTTTCTCTGGCCTCAAGTTCACAATACATGTGTGTTTATTCTACTCATTGGAATTTTTAACCTTTGTAGATTCCCATCCTCTGTAAAGGCATCGAAACCAGGGAAATCTGATGCAACTCCAGCTAAGGGTTCTCTGACATCTGAAAAGCTGAATGTTATGCAAATTGACCCTCCTTCACCTCAAACTGAAGTGGATCATGTAAAAGATGGGTTATTTTTCAGTTTGCTTGTTGAATTTTCTAACTGTTTTGAATTATGTTTTAAGACAAGTCTACTTCAGATTCTTTCAGCTAAGTTATACAATGCCCTGCGGTTGTTGAGGAAAAGTCTTGTTACAGAAGCTGGAGAGGGTGTCATGCCTCACCACATATTTGGGTAAGTTATTTGACATTTTCCTTCTTGTTATTCAAGTAACAATTTCTCCATGTAGGATTCATGTACTCTTTGTTGTTTCGGATTATAAACAATGCAATTGAAAAATAAAATTTGCATGATAAATCCATTTCTTCTTTATTAAATGACATGATATATATTTGCTATACCCTCATGATAAAAGTAAGCATCTGATAAGATTCTCTTTCTATTTAGTAATGCTACATTGCTTCTGATAAGCAAGAGAGTGCCGAGAACAAAAGAAGAACTCCTTGATATCAATGGCATTGGCAAGTAAGTTCATTCTAGGAATAGTCGTGTCCTTGTTAGTGAAACACCATTAATTAACGTTTTGGTTTAACACAGGGCTAAGGTAAGCAAGTATGGGGATCAGTTACTGGAAACCATTGAAAAAACCAGAAATGAACATTACAAGTTGGACAACATCAGTAGCGGTAGCAAAGGAAGTGCAGATTCTACCAAAAAGAGACGAGTGTCAAATGGAAATCCAGATACAAATGCTGAGGATGATGACGCCCCCACCAAAAGTACAGGTCGTTCAAAGAAAAGGACGGTAAAGAGACAAAATAGAAAAGGTGTAATATATGATTCTCCAGAGGAAGATTATTTTCAAGGATGCCCTGATGAAGACCTAGATTTTGACATCATAGAAATTGATGCATTAGATCAAGTGACTTGTAAAAATGCTGCAGGAAGCGTACTACCTCAATGGACAGCATCTTGAAATGATATGTGACGATCATATTATTATTATTGTCATTTGTCATGCCCCTTCAGAATATGTATGATGTTGTCATGGTGGGACTTTTGATGTAATAAACTAGCAGTTATTTATGGTTGTTGAAAGAACTTTGTTCCATCGGACGAGTGGAAGATAATAACTACTATACGCAGATCAACGAGAAAAAATCTGGATTAATTGTATTTCTACCACCATCATTGTTGTCCAGTCTAACTATTATGCTGAAGAGGTGCGAATTTAATCTGGTGAAAATGTATTGGAAAACTTTGTCACTTTTATTTGTAAAGAATAAGGTGACATTCAATTGATCAAGGTCTTCTGTTGGACACTTTATATCAAAATCTAGTTTCCCTCTATTTTATTTGATATCTTGATAATTTTTTGACAAAATTACAAAATAAATACGATTGATACTTGTCAAGGACGAATGTAATGTAACATCCACTGGTTATAGTTTAGTTGGTAATGAGAGAAGACTAGAATTTGATTTATAGCCGACTTAAAAGATTGAAGTTGTCGAGAATATACCTTGTGGTCTTTAATAGAGAGTTAAGTTCTAATTATGGCGGTAAAAGTTAAAAAAAGAATAAATTTAGTAATAAAAATGTCTTGAGTTCAATGTGGTGAGGCATGGAAGGGATTCAATGTTAGATTATGGTGTTGTATGTCAAGTAATATATATATATATATATATATATATATATATATATATATATATATAATGTAATTTTAATTAAATATTATATTATTCAATAACTTTTAATTAAATAATATTTTCTTAAAATATATAATTGGATTGAAAGTTTCTTTTATATAAATTATATATCAAATTTTATATTTAATCTAAAATTATTTTATATATCATTCATATTGATTAGCATAATATAAATTTTTAAAAATATATTAAAATATTGATTATTTAATTATTTATTATTATTATTCAATTTTGATAGAATTTGATATAGAGAATCTTTGTAATATATAAATATAATTCAACAATTAGATTAATAAAAATTACATTCTATTCTATATGAAGTTATTAAATGATTTAATTTAATACAATAATTATTCAAATTACATTAATATAATTTAATATATATATATATATATATATATATATATATATAT
>CM023948.1:4630772-4654573 GCA_013407115.1 Glycine latifolia | reverse complement strand
ATATATATATATATATATATATATATATATATATATATAAATGTAAAGAATCCACTTACTCAAACACAAAAATATGTTTAAAATATTACTCTTAATCTACACCTTTTATTTTATTTTGAAGCAATGACTGGGATTAAACAACTAAAAACCCACACGAGACTGTCCTCTTCTTCTCATCCCTTATGAATGATTCCGTGTCTCCACGCCTTCCCACTTCTGTGTCTGTCTCTCCTACTGTCGCCCAGTCCGCTGCGCCATGGTTGTCGCTTAGGTCGATGTCGCCGCCCCAGTCCAAGACGCCACTCCCAATCTGTTGAGGAAGGCAAAATCAATTGGGAAGAAGGCTGAGATAAAGCCTTATGTGCCTTACAACTTGGTGCCTAACAAGATATAAAAACACTTACATCACCATGTTGAGTGATGGCAACCCAAATGCTTGCTCTATCATGTAGATTTTTTTTTTGGCACAACATTGTAAAATTTTAAATTTTAATCACAGTTTTTTTTTAACGTTTTCCTTTCTTTCTTTTTATCTGGTCCATTTTCAAGTTTTTACTTTCCTGGAGTGTTGAGTTTTTTTTACATAAAAAACTGAGAAGAGTCGTTGCAATGATTATTGTTTTTATATACTTTTGCTTCAGTGTTCTAGAATTGTACATTGTAGTAGGTAGTAGTTCGGTGGGCCTTGACCTTGTGAATTGATATATGATATGGTTTATGTAAAACATCAAAACAATCATGTCATGTGACTTCAGCCAGCATGGGTTAATGGTTAATTAAAACAATGTCTGCTTGTAATTTAAGCTTTTATATTGGTGTTTGCGTGCTTGGAGCTAAAGAGAAAAATAGCAAATGCCAACTATTGGAGGAGGGTACAAAAAACTGCTACGAATGATGTCACAAAAAGGAAGCAAAATATAACTTTAAAGACTCCAAATTCCAAATTACTTGTAGTTACAGGCATCGATCATTTCCGATTAACAATGGCATTGCATTTAGCCTACCAGTCTACCACGGACTGTTACTAGCTACCAAGTTTTGGAGCATTTTATCGCAAAAAAATAAATTAAAGGCTTGGGAGGAGCCAAAGAGAGAAGCAACACAAGAATTTGCTTACATGTTGTCCTTTGAGGTTCTATGTTTTAATGACTAGGAAGTAAAGAGTTAATGAAGTGAGAGGTTTTTGAGAAATGGAGGCAGCAAAACGAAGAACTCATTTTTTTAGAATCTAGTGTCATGTGACCTTTTAAGTAAATATATCGTTATAAGGATATTGAAGATAACACTTTCTATCATCACCATTTGAAGATAACAAAGAACTCATTTTTTAGAATCTAGTCTTATCATTGCTGTCATCACTACCGTTGTCACCATCACCATCGACATGACAACGGTGATGATGACGATAGCAACAATCATGCCAACAATGATAGTGGTAGTTGATGATGGCGGTGACAATCATAATGATAGTTGCAAAAATGGTGGCAACAACAACAACAAAGATCATGACGACAGAGGTGATGGCAATTGATGATGGTGGTGGTGGCGGTTAATGATGGTGGTGATGTCGGTGATGATTATGGTAATAGTAGTTAAAAAGATACTCTGGTCTTTGGCACCAAAATTTAACTTTGCTATATGTGCCATAGAAGAATCTAAAAACATTGACGAATTTTCACTTGATGAGTTGCAAAGTTCATTGTTAGTGCATGAGCAGAAGCTTAAACAACTAGAAATTAAGGAACAAGTGTTGAAGGCTTTTACCAATACTCATTCCAACAATTTTAGAGGAAGGGGTTGAGGTAGATGTAGAGGTAAAGAAGGGGTCGAGGAGCTAGATTCCAGCAGGAATTTCAAAGGCAATAATGATCAAGCTCAAGGCAAAGCCAGAGGAAAGGAACATAACAAATGTAAGATAAAATGTTTTAGATGTCATAATCTTGGTCATTATGCTTCTGAATGTTATACCAGGTTGCCTCGTAACAAGGAAAAGGGGGAGAGTTCAAATCTAGCAGAGATGAAGGAGGAAGAGGAAACTTTGTTGATGGTCGTTCAAGACATAAAGAATGTTGAACCACATGTATGGTTGTGGATATAGGTTGTAGTAACCTTATGAGTGGAAGTAAGTCTTCTTTCTCATTTCTAAATGAAAATTTTCACTCTACTATGAGCTTTGGTGATTGCTCTATGGTGAAAGTGATGGGAAAAAGTGATATTAAGATAAAAACCAAGAAAGGTTTTATTGAAACGATTTCTAGTGTGCTATATGTTCTTGATTTGAAAAGTAACTTGTTTAAGTGCTAGACAATTACAAGAAAATGGTTACACTATCACCATTAGCAAAGGTGCTTGTGTAATTTACGATCCTATTAGGGGTGCTATTGCTATTTTATAAATGAGTTCAAACAGACTATTCCCCCTAAAGATTGAAAGCATCCAATTTTATTTAATGGCCAAAGTAAAAGATCCTTGTTGGCTTTGACATTACCGTTATGACCACTTCAATTTTAGAGGATTAAAGACCCTCCAACTGAAAGACATGATGATGGGCTTTCCACAAATTCCTGCTCCTTCTCAAGTTTGTGAAGAATGTGTTGTTAGCAAACACCATCGTTTTTAAATTCCTAATGGCAAATCATGGAGGGCAAAAGATGTATTGGAGTTGGTGCATTCAGATTTATGTGGCCCAATAAAACCTTTATCCAATGGAGGTAAAAAGTATTTAATTACTTTCCTTGATGATTGATTATTCTAGGAAAATTTTGGTCTATTTTTTACAGGAAAAGTCAGAAGCCTTTGTGGTGCATTTAAAATATTCAAGGCGAGAGTTGGAAAAGAATCAAGAAAGGCCATTAAAGCCCTCTGAATAGATCGTGGTGGAGAATATTGCTCAAATGAGTTTATTGATTTTTGTGCATAACATGGCATCCGAAAAGAGCTTGCAACCACTTATACACCACAACAAAATGGTGTATGAGGGAGGAAAAACAAAATTCTCAACTTGGTGAGAAGTTTGCTAGCACAAGGACAAGTTCCAAAGGCATTTTGGCCCGAAGCTGTAAATTGGAGTGTTAATGTTTTATATAGAAGCCCAACTTTTGTTGTTCAAAATATGACACCCGAGGAGGCTTGGAGTGGAAGGAAACCGACTGTAGACTACTTTCAGATTTTTGGTTGTATTGGTATTAATCACATACCATATGAGAAATGGAAGAAGCTTTATGAAAAAGCTGAAAAGTGCATCTTCCTTAGTGTAAGTGATGTATCTACAGCAAACAAATTATTCAATCCATTGACAAAGAATATTGTGACTAGCAGAGATGTTACTTTTGATGAGGAAAGTACCTAGGAATGGAATGATCAGCAGCCTACACAAGTTCTTTATGATAATGATGTTGAGCAAGAGCATGTTCAAACTCTTGTTACGCCTAGAAGCTCATCAGATTCATCTGAAACAACCAATAACTTATCACCAACTTCTATTGCAGTAGATGAAGAAGTCCAAACAGTTGGTCGAATTAGAAGAAGTCATGCTTGGATGGATGGATTTGACATGCGAGGATACATTAATCCAATTACTCATTTTGCTTTATTTGCAGATTGTGATCCTACAACTTTTGAGAGTGTTGTCAAAGAGGAAAAATGAGAAACAACAATGGATGATGAAATCAATTCCATTGAAAAGAATGACACACGGGAGTTGTGTGATCTACCTAAAGGTCAGAATACCATTGGTGTAAAATGGATCTTCAAGACAAAGCTAAACAAGGATGATCATGTGGGCAAGTATAAAAGCACGCTTGGTGACAAAAGGGTACAAGCAGTAGTACGAGATTGATTACACAGAAGTATTTTCTTCCATTGCAAGACATGCTCAATTTGGTGGTTGCATTAACGGCACAAAACTATTGGCCCATTTTCCAACTAGATGTAAAATCAACATTCTTGCATGGATATTTGGAAAAGCATGTATTTATTATTCAACCCCTCGCTATGTTAAAGTTGGATATGAAAATATAGTTTATAGATTGAATGCAATGGTGCTCGTGGTGGCAGCACCAACAATCATGATGGTGAGATGTTAATTGAGATATTTAAGAGAGTGATAATTGAAATTTTTTAAATTGTTTGTTGTTTGATTAATTTTTTAGAGATTTAATGATATATTAAATTTTAATTTGAAATTTAAAATATTTTATTATCATTCGTTTATTATTTTTAATTTTGATCTGATAGTTATTATTAATTGTTCTTATGTTCTCATATAAGTCCTTTCTCACTCTATATATAGAATCACAATCTATTTGTATATAAACCTATATACATAATGAAATTATAATTCCATTATATATCTAAACCTATATATACAATAAAATTATAATTTCATTTTATATCTAAACCTAGATCCATATCATAATCACAATTTTGTTAAATTTAAAAGTTAACATAAAAAATGTTGGGTATGAATCATACTTTACCTTCGGAAGATAAGCCGCTTGCAGACGGAGGTCCCACTCCTCGATGAGCGGGCGGAGGTCCGGGGGAGCCACCTGACGGGGGTGTAGGGGGCAACACCCCCGAAACTTTTCGAGGTCTATTACTGTTGTTGGGCCTACGGTTTATTATTTATAGTTTGGATTTTGACCCATAAATAGTTAAGGTGCTTAGGGTTTTTAAGCCTATATATTTCATTGTAATCTGAGTGCATTATAACAAATGTGTAAGAAAAATATAGAGAAAAGTTGGGCGTAGCTCACATTAGGTGAACTAGAATAAATACTGTGTTGCTTTTTCTTTCCCTTTCTCACTTTCTATTTTTCTCGATTATTGTATGATTGTTCGATACCAACAAAAAAAAGGTGTGGGAAAATCAGGGGAGGGGAGTGTGATGAGAGAAAGGAGTGAGGGTGTAGGAAAATAAGAAGGGGCACCAGTTTCTTTTTGTTAAAAAGTGGTGAGAATAGTAATTCTCTTCCGCCAATAACCTACCCCAACGGATTTTTCTATGAGAGATTCAACTTTCAAAAGAATGTTCACCAACTCTCCCGCATCCATAAAGGCAGCATTCAAATGCCTATAGTACTTTAGTACATGTACCTAAGCTCGACCAATTGAATTGTTACAGATGTAGATATGAAAAAATCACGTTTTGCATTATCTCATTCGAAAGATAAAGATAATAATAATAAATAAATAAATAATAGTCTACAATGCTATTAATATGGCTACGTTTACGTATCAATACGCAATAAACTTCATTTACCTTGTAAAGTCTAGAAAATAGTAGTATATATTGTGCAGTATTAAACTAGTTAATTAACTCACTAACATCATTCTTTACTTGTAAACTTACTACTTCTACTATAAGTTGAAACTATCATTTTATCTAATGCGTATTTAGTAGATTTAATTCATTGTGTGAAGATAGAAGACAATTCAATTACAATATAACCTTTGTTTTTTATATCATGAAATTGGTTGGACGAAATAGAATGTTAACTCCACTTGAACATTCTCTCGCAGCCAAGTATGCAACATCCCTTGTTAGTGACTGTCATTGTTCTTCATAATAATAATTGTTTTCTAATTTAAAATAACTGAGATCATGCATCAAATTTTTTGGGTCCACCATGCAAGCAACACCAAAATTTAATCTATTTTATTTGGATCATGTCATATAGTATGTGGACATGTACGAGTCTACATTCGTATTGTTCCCGTATGCGAACACGAGGGCCACTAAACTTGTGGGCCCTACCTTCAGCGGTTTTTATGGTTGAAATCAAGTTCCGACTCCCGCGTCTCTAGCGGCGCACGTGTATCTTGTGGCCCTTCGCACGCTTGAGTTTTTACCTTTTTGTCTTATTTAAAAAAAAATAATTCTATTTCGAAAGAGCAACGTTCTGGTACTTACCACATCACCGTAACCTATTGCATCACAACGTTGCATGGGTGCCACGCAATTCAACCTTGTCGAATGTCGTAGCGCATTCACGAAGCCTGACGTATATCGGATAGGGCAACACGTAATCGCGAAAGAGGGAGGGTACGAGTTGATTTAGGTACTCGCGCGAGTGAGATTAGATTGCATTTTCTTTGGGAATGCCAGTTGAATGACGTGGCAGAGTCAGAGTGAAGCGTCACGGCTCCTCCGGAATGAAACAATGAGTCAATAGAATTACGGTGATACCCTTATAATATTTGGATTCCCAGCTTTACCCTTACTGTTTTATGTGGACCATACAAACTGCATTTTCAATGGAAAACCAGAAAAGTCAAACGTAGACAGACAGAAAATCACAAACCTAACTATGTGGGGGCGAGGTAGCAGGAATACGGGGCATTGTGTCACTTGTTGGAAAAAAATTTCCTCAAATGTCACATGTTAAGTATTATTTCTCTAAGTCTCACGTGACATAATTTGTTATCAATGTCAATGAACTAGGGGAGTTGATATAGTATCATTCTGTTGATCACGTAATTTATTATAGGGATTAGTAAATTATATAATGATGATGTCAGCAAATTACATGGTCAATAGGATGATACCATATCAGCTTTCTTAATTTGTTGACCTTAGTAACAAATTATGTCACGTGACAGTTAGAAAAATAATATTGTATGCGTGATATTTGAGGTTTTTTTTTTCAACAGTAGCACAATGACTACTGTTCCCGAGGGAGCATATGTATGCTTAAGCTATAGATAAAGTTTGGGAAAGGAAGAAGGATGCATTGTTTTCAAGTTGAATAAGAAATCGTTAAACTATTGATTGCTTCATATACATATTTTCTTGAATAAATAATTATTTTTTTCTTAAATATGTAAAACGATTCATTTTGAAAGATGAAAGTTTGAATTTTTGTCTTTAAAAGTAAAAAAATGTGATAAATTTATTTATCTATTAACTTTTGTATGTTACCATTAATGAAATGATATACTTGACAAATTCAATGATAAATATGTCAGCACTCTACCTAAAACAAATATAAGTTAGAACAAATATAATAATAAATATAATATTGATTAATAAGTATAATTAGTATGTTGCTCTGAAATTTCTATTATAACAATATTAGGTAGTGAGAAAATCATGTAAATTGAGTCTCATTCTTTTTTTGTAAGAATTAACTTAATGGATGTGCATTTTTGTTTAAGTTTTATATTTTGGGTAAAATATTGTCACATTAGAAATTTCAAAGCAAAAATATAAGAGTATTTTATCCAAAATATGATACCTAAACAAATTAAAATGTACAATCATTAAGTTAATCTTTAAAAAAAATGAGACTCAACTTGATTTTGTTATTACCAAATATTATCATAATATAAATTTAAGAGCAACAAACAGATTATGCTTATTAATCAATGTTATACTTATTATTATGTTTATTGTAACTTATGTTTGCTTTCCTTTTTTAAATATTTGTTGTAATGTTATACTTGTAACAATATAAAAAGATAAAAGATGAAAATTAAAATATATTTTGGATGGAACACTAACAAGTTGGTTCCCGAATATGTAAAAAGCTAACAAATTTATCCCTAAATCTACACGTAGACTCTATCATTAATGATAACGGACGAAAATTAATCGGATAGACGAATTTGTTACGCTTTTTTCACTTTCAAAGATAAAAAATTGAATTTTTACTTTTTAGAGATGAATTTACCTGTAATTTACTTATTCAGAGACAACAATATTATTTATCCTTTTTTTTTTTTTAGTTTCTTTCCTATGCTTAAAAACCACCTTTTAGTCCTAGACACACTATTAATTATATACGGTATTTTTCTTATACTTTTTATCCATCTCTCTCAGCTTTTCATTGACGATAGCTGTTCCAAGGCTTTAGTTTATCACTTAAGCCCATGTTACGATCAATGGAAGCAACTGGTGAAAGAAGTATTCCAGGTTAAGGGTGATCCGCTTGGTAGAGAGAAAAAAATGAAAAAAAATGAATTGAAATGAATAATTGAAAATATGATTTTTATATTATTCTATTATTTATTTTTCATCTTTTTTAAATTTTATCAATTTTCTCTTCAAACGAATGCATCCTAAGTGATGCATTCATCAAAGAATTAAAGCAATTCCACACACCTGATCAAACATACTCAACCCACGGCTACACCAAACTGGACTATCACGTGCCAGGCGTGAGGAACAAATTTTTACACACAGTAACAATTTGGTTAGGATTATGATCGTAGGAGACATGATCCATCAATCAAATATTGTGTTTCCAGAGTGAATTCGTGGTCACAAACAATAATAATTTGCCCACCTTTAAGGGTAAAACCTGTGCTAGAAATAATAACAGCATTTGAAAACTCGTGATTAAGGAATTAAAATAGAAATTACTTAGCTTGAAGAACTCCAAAAACATCTCACAATTATTAGAGATTCAAATTCAAATTCCAAGTTCATACAATTGGGGACCCAAAATGACTGGAAATCAAAACTATCTCAATTTTCTTATGTTTGGCATATTGTGTTTTCTGTTTTATCATTGTTACTTTAGGTTAATACTTCAAAGCAGTTCTTATATCTTCCCCACTGACACTGTCCTTTGTTATTTCATTAGTGATTAGTGACTAGAAAACATTTCTGTTTTGATTTTTCTTACAGATAATAGTAACAGTTAGGTTAGCAACATATCACATCACTGGTTATTTACTTCCAAGGACATTGAAAAATTATTTTCATTCTCATGTAATATTTCGATATATTGAGATGCAAAGGTCAGAACACTTGTATTGCTTTTTATTAATTTCTTTATGATTGTTATTGTTTAAAATTTTACTCTGAATGTCTCCCCTAATCTTTAGTTTTTAATTTTTACTTTTGAAAGTGTTATACATATTACATTTTATAATAATGAGATAGACTGCACCAATGTGTTTTATTAATCATTTTCATTCAATCCTTGAAACTGATAAAAATAGCATGGAAAGAAACAGATACTTTTCAGTTGATTTTGTTTTTTTAAATCACGTGCTTAATCCTCGAGTTTTTAATATAGATTTCCAAAATATATGTAACCAATACCATGACACCTATGGAGAAGTATCAGCTTCCCCCTGAAACTCTTCCCTCAAGTCCGGCAAGTACATAATTTAAATGATGTGTCATAAATTTATTGCGTGCAATTGAGGTCATTATGTACCGCTGTGTTGCTATTAGTACATTGGTTTTAACAATATTCTTTTATCTAAAGAATAATCTCTTGAGATATTAAAATTTATTTAAGATGTTAATTTTTTTAATAGATAATTTTTCAAATGTATAGATTAGGAGTCAAATTCATAATTATATATTTAAAAAATAAAATTATCTATCAATTATATCATACATTATTAATTACTGCTAGACCATTTATCATATATAAATTGCTATCTTGTTTAGTAGTTTGGCAATATTTTCTCGCATCATCAAAGCGGGTTCAAAACATGAAATAAAAAAATTACATTTATCATTGTACTGTTTTTAATATTTTAAACATTTGTTAACTTTTTTTTATTTATAACTACAATTTTTATATAAAGTTTTACAATTTATATAGGCTACTTGGTACTTATTATTACTTATATTTATTTTATCATGGTCTAAAAATAAATAAATTAAAAATCAGATTGGGGCATGTTAATCAAAATACACGTTTGGATATCTAACGAGAATATCAGTGACAAAATGGACTATCTTATCCTATGCGAGCAATACAATGTGGGTTGTGGATTATAATAGATTGAGTAAAAAAACTCAAATTTAATTCGTTCAAGTTTAAATAATGAAGTCCAAATCCTATAAAAAAAATCTAGTTTTGTAGGCTTTTAATGAGTTTTTGCGAGTTTAGCTTGCATTTGATCATAATTAAAGATAGACTATGGTTTCAATTTTGTATTTACTACACAAGGTTTTTTAAATTAATTTAACAAATTAAACACGTGCCTACCAAATAATCAAACCTTGAATTCTTGTTTTTTTTTTTTTTTTTTGAAAAGAAATTTTCGTATCTTCTAATATAATTATTTGATAATGGTAAAGGTTCAAATAAGAGCCGCAGGCATATGTCTCTGATTTTTTATTTTTTATTTAAAAAGCACACCACATTTGAATATCGCCTATTGGTGTTGGTATATGTTACATTAATAAAGCCTTCTTATAGGCGTAAAAGAATACGTATTCAATATATGTTCACTTACACTTCTCATTTTTTTTAAGTTTTATTTATTTATATATATCTGATGCATGATGTATATTCTAATTAATTTTGGACTGGAGTTTGTAAATGGAATTATCTTTGAACCCAAGCAAAGAATACGCTACTTCAGAACTAATTAACCATTCAACAATAATGCATATAAAATATGGCGACCTTTAAAAACGTAAAATCGAGATCAATAAACAGCAAAAATGTGGTCATCTAAAATTTACAAATCAAGATATTCGCTACTTGTTCCTTTCATTTGATACCTAGCCTTGTTTAAAAGGCATGAACCTTTTTAATAATATAATCACAAGTACACACAACAATTCTTTTTTATGTAATTACTTAAAATAAAAAAGTAGATCAAGTTAAAGGAACTTATATATTATTAATAAGCACTTTTATTATTTATTTGTATTTCAACTAATTTTTTTTAGGGGCTATGTTTCTTACATATAAATATAAGAAAAGTAACCTAATCTGCATTTCAGAGTCAACAAAATGATACCCTACAGCTTTATCATGAATGATTTTTTTTCTTTCTTTCTTTAAAGTTGAACATTAATCCATACTTACTCAAAAGGCATAGACCATAATTAGTCCCTAGCACCCTTATCTTTGTAGCTTTGTTTCAATTATTATGTGAGATGGTCACATGGGTTCATGCTGATTAGACTTTTACTTTTGAAAATGGATATTGATTTGGTGGTCAATTTGTTGCTTGCTAGTTAGCCCAAAGGTAGCGATAAATTTGAAGTGTGATTCAATCATTTCCTTGAAGCCTTTGTCAATCAACTTTATTATATTAAAACCGTGTCTAACTTTCCCTTCTCGTACACCCAATTATTTGATTGTTTTTTACACACTGCATCGCCGTTTGATCGTTTTTTACAAAGCATATACCAAAGAACTCAAGAGAAAGGAAAACGTGAATTGTTAATATAGACATCTATTATATAGAAACGCAAGCCTTTAGTCGTAAACAATGTGAAATATAAGTACTTGATATTTGACTAATTAAAATATGAAACATATTTTGCGTGTTAAGCATAATAATAAACATAAAATGTTGGGTATTAATTATTGGAAAACCACAAATTCTTCTAAATCAAGCGTTGGAAATTTTGGGCTTGAGAAAGTACTCAACGACTATGTTTTTCGGTCATGGAAAAGGAAATATACCTGCCAATAATAATAAAGAAAAGAGAGAAAAAACGGATTCTCCAATCCAATCCAATGCGTATTAAAATGTCTTTGGTTCCGGAGAGAAACAAGTTATTAATGACGGTATGTTTGTTTGTTTTTATTAAAAAAATTAATTTTTTAATTGATCTTTTAGGCAAATAATAATGATTTTTAGAATAAAAAATTAATTTTATTTAATAAAATATAATTTCTCATCTATTTTTCTTAAATCAAATAATGAAATATATTATTTTATTTTAACTTATTTCTTTTTTAATTTTTTTATCTATTATATTTTTTTTCAATACCAAACACAACCTAATAATAAAAGAAAAGAATAGAAACAGAACTTCGAGTAAAAGTAAATGTGATTCTAAGTTAAAAGGAAAAATGGAAATAAAAATGTCAAATCGATAAGGTAATTGATAGAGATGGGCCCCGGAAGGGTAATGTCGTAAAAAAAGGTAGGGCCGGGGGCATTAATGTAAAAAAACAAACAAAAAAAGAGAGTGCCGTTGCGATGGCCATGGTGACGTGGCTAATACCCTACTTAATCCTCTTTGATTAAAGTGTTAAACAAGAACACGCCAAATAAACCCATTCCATTATAAACCCAAACACGCCCTTCACATTGCCATTTCTGAGGAACACACACTCTCTCTCTTACTTTCGCTCTCTTAAAAAAAAAACTCAAAAACAAAACAAAGCTCTCGACCACTCGTCGCGACGTTGCCTTTTTGAATCGTCTCAAATTTCACTTTTTCGTTTCCCTTCGTTGTTTGTATCTATATCTATCACCGATCACCGATCACCGATCACCGATCATCGATCGTTGAATATTAATTGCTGTTGTTTTTTAAAGTATTGTTGTTATTTTGGTGGTGTCGTTGAAGGATGGCGGCCGGAGTGGAGTTGCCGGAGGGGAGAAGCGGCGGCGGTGGAATTGTGATGGAATTTCCGGCCGGAGACGAGGAATCGTTCTCGTCGCCTACGAGGTTGCCGAAGAGGCTCCGGCGACGGCTTCGTGACGCGGAGTGCAAGTCTCCGAGCACGGTGGAGGAAATCGAAGCGAAGCTTCACGACGCTGATCTTCGCAGACAGGTGTCCTTACGATTTTTTCCGTTCTCTAAAACAGTGTTTGTGTTTGTTTGGTTGGTGAGAAAGTTTAGGGTCTTCAAATTGATTTTAGAAACGCTTTTCACTTTTCTGTTTGGTGATTTGTTTATTTTTTTGCCCCTTGCTTATTGTTATAAACGTGTAATTAGTTATTGTTAATTAATTAAATAATTTGTATTAAACATGATGTTCTGGAAGAAAAACAAGTACTTAGAGATTAATCTCATTTGAAAGTTTTTTTTTTTTTTTGGGGGGGGGGGGGGTTTTGTAAAAAAAATATTTATTTTACCTGATTCATCGGCTTGTGGAAAGAGTTTATGTGGTTCGTTTTTTCTGATCAGAGATTCAATATTGATAGTTTGTAAGATCTTTGTGTTGGGTTTGTGGTGCTGTCTATTTATCGAACTTCTCTTACATGCAGAAATACTATGAGAAACTCTCAAGCAAGGCACGTGCAAAGCCAAGAAGCCCCTCAAGGTGTTCATCTCAGGAGGAAGATCTTGGTCAGAGACTGGAAGCAAAACTGCAGGCTGCTGAACAGAAGAGGTGGGTTTTCCCAAGGTTGAATACTTTGGTTTTCCCAAGGCTTTCTTTTAATCATGTATTTTTTATATGCTCATGTACAATTAGTGTTGTTGTTGCCAACGGCCAGTGTGTTTTTATTGTTTCATTCAGAAACACCACTTGGCTTAAAAATTTAACTTTCTCGATCATTCATGAGCTATTAAAAGCAACATTTGGAGTAATTTACTCTTGCGATTTTTAAGTTTAAACTGTAATAGGTAGCATTTATCTGTATTTTTTTTTTCTTCAGGATCTTCTCTCCCTAGTTTCTAGAAAAAGCACTTTAACTGATTTTTTTTTGGCTTTTCTTTTCTAAAAAAATAAACTCATCTAAATATCTTCTTTGGATATATATTTTAATAAAAGGACTTGTTTCTAAGAAAAAAAACTTATACAAATGGGCCCAATTTCAATCATAAAATGGTTATTTTGGTGTCCTTGTTCGAATTGGATTGCCAGTCCTAGTTGCTTTGTTGTTTTTTTATGAATTACGTTTATTGGAAAATATTGAGTACTTCATTTATTTATCAAGCCTGTATTATTTGTATTGCATCCTTCTATTGGAGAACTTTGTATAATTTATAAATTTGATTATCATATAGTCAAACATCTTGATACTTCTTTCTGATATTTTGACGGTTTCATCTGTCCCATCTCCTTCTCTACATATTTCTTGAATTTAATGGTCATCTTGATTGATAAATAAGAATCTAATTAAAAATAATTATCTTATGTTCAGAAAAAGTTAAATATTTAACATTATCTCATCTAACGCCTAAAATTCTTATGCTTTAGTTGTTCGATTGATAATTGAAAGTTTATTTCTTAATCTGAAAGATTGTTTCCACCCTTAACTATTTAAGTTGATTTTAGCAACTGGCCCCTAATGATTTCTTTTCAAATTATTTGACGTGCTTTATTAATTGTACATAATTTACTGCCTTCCCGACAGGTTGAGCATCTTGACAAAGGCCCAAAAGCGTTTGGCAAGACTGGATGAATTGCGCCAAGCAGCAAAAACTGGAGTAGAAATGCGCTATGAGAATGAACGTGTGAGGCTTGGAACAAAAGTTGAATCACGTGTTCAGCAGGCAGAGGCTAATAGGATGCTTATTCTGAAGGCTCTCAGGCAAAGAAGGGCTTCTCATAGAGAAAGGTCATCTCAGACATTGATGAGAAGGATGGCTCGAGAAAGTAAATATAAAGAGTGTGTACGTGCTGCAATTCACCAAAAACGAGCTGCTGCTGAAACGAAACGACTTGGGTTGCTGGAAGCTGAGAAGAATAGGGCACATGCTCGAGTCTCACAGGTGATACATGTGGCAAAGTCTGTATCTCACCAGCGTGAGATTGAGAGAAGGAAAAAAAAGGATGAGTTGGAAGATCGATTGCAGAGGGTATGGTGTTAGCTTGAAGCTGTCTTTTTTATTTTTGGGTGGGGGATGGTATTTCTGGTGGCCCTTAATGACTTGTCTTGTTTAACTCTCTGAATTTATATTGGTTAGGCAAGACGACAAAGAGCTGAATATCTCAGGCATAGGGGAAGATTGCGTGGTTATGCCCGAGAGAATTGGAATAGAATGTCAAAGCAAGCAGAATATCTTTCCAGAAAACTAGCAAGGTTTATTATTTGCATTTAAATATTGATATATCATTTTTAGATCATGTAGAAAGCTTTGCTAATTTCACTGCTTTACTTAGTTGTCATTTTCGACTGGAGGTGGAGGTCTGAACTAAGCTATAAGTTTATATAGGATTGATAAATTTAGTATTTGAAGTTTTGTTTCTCTGTCATGCAGAACGCCTTAAAACTGTAATACAATGGATGTATTAGAATTGTTTTTTTGCTATTGATTGCTATAAAATAGAATTCTCCTCTAACTTTATTTTGTTCTTTAAGGTGCTGGAGGCGGTTCCTAAGGCAAAAGAGAACAACATTTACCTTGACAAAAGCATATGATGTGCTTGGGATCAATGAGAAATCTGTCAAGTCAATGCCTTTTGAACAGCTTGCTCTTCTGATTGAATCGGCTTCTACTCTTCAGACTGTGAAAACTTTACTTGACCGGTTTGAGAGCCGCCTTAAAGTGTCTACAGCAGTGGCTCCTGCCAAGAATTTGTCTAGCTTGCATAACATCGATCACCTTCTTAAACGGGTTGCTTCCCCCAAGAAAAGGGCTACTCCCAGGAGTTCTGTGAGAAGCAGGCAGGCAAAGAAAGTGGATTCAGCCAGGGAGTCAAACAATAGCTTAGCTAGGTTACCAAGGTATCCTGTGAGAGTTGTTCTTTGTGCTTATATGATATTGGGTCATCCAGATGCAGTTTTCAGTGGAATGGGACAATGTGAGAATACTCTAGCCAAATCTGCACAAGAGTTTGTCCGAATGTTTGAGCTGTTGGTAAAGGTTATACTAGATGGCCGCCCAATACAAAGTTCTGATGAAGAGTCTGTCTCAGCATCCATGAAGCGTTGTACCTTCCGATCTCAGCTTGCTGATTTTGATAAAGCTTGGTGCTCATACTTGAATTGTTTTGTGGTATGGAAGGTTAAGGATGCTCGATCACTGGAGGAAGATTTGGTTAGAGCAGCTTGCCAGCTTGAAGCTTCTATGATTCAAACTTGCAAGTTAACTCCAGAAGGAGCTGGTGGTAATCTTAGTCATGATATGAAAGCTATTCAGCGTCAGGTAATTTTTCACATCAATAGCTGAGTTTTCTTCGTGAACGATAGCTGTTGTTGATGAACATTTTTTATAATATCATGGAACATTAATGACTTCAAAAACTAACTCTGGTATATTGAAGATTTTTTATAATATCATGGAATATTAATGACTTCAAAAACTAACTCTAGTATACAGAAGATTGTCAGATATGTACGAATTTTTCTTCTTTTATTTATTGGGTAAATTTTTCACTTGTTTCCTCTTCTCAAACAATGTTTGCTGATGCTCATTGACTTTCTATAAGTATATTCAAACTAACAGTTATAGGTGTTTCCTCCCTTGACTGCTTTCTTATTGTTGCAGCAAAGTGTGCTTTGGTCTTATTTTCTTTTTGCATTTAATGCAGGTCTCTGAAGATCAAAAACTTTTGAGAGAAAAGGTGCAGCACCTGAGTGGAGATGCTGGAATTGAGCGTATGGAATCTGCATTATCTGAAACAAGATCTAGATACTTTGGAGTGAAGGATGATGGAAGTCCAGTGTGGTCTCCAATGATTCCGTTTATCCCTGCAAGCCCAACTCCACTTTCTACTGCTGCCAGCTCAAGTGAAAGAAATATTTCTGATGAGAGTAATGATAGGGCAAGCCGAGTAGTTCGCTCCCTCTTTAAGGAAACAAACACTTCCCCTGGAGAGTCTAGCTTCTCTGCACCCAGAACCAGTTCAGATAGTCAGCTTGGCACATCCTCTGAGAAGTTGCTAGCAGAGAATGAGCTTCTCGTAAATGAATTTCTTCACAAGCATCACTATAGTGTTACTGATGAATTTGATGTCTCTGATCACATTCAAAACAGTGTTGAGGTTAGTACCTATTTGTATTAATGTTAGCATTGAATTAATGGCTAATTTTGGATAAAGCTTTGGTTTGATGCTCTTTCTCTGGCCTTTGATGTTGATCTGCTCATATTATCCCACCAAGTATGAAATGTATGCCTAATCTAGAATCTTTAGGAGTTATTTCCAATATTAGTATTAGTATACAAAGCAGTATATAATTTTAAATTTACTGAAGCTGATGACATGTTGTTTTTAGTTCTGACTTCTGATTCACCCATCTTTTTATTTTGCAGGGGAAAATAAAGCAGACAATGGAGAAGGCCTTTTGGGATGGTATCATGGAATCTGTGGAGGTGGACCAGCCCAACTATGACAGGATTGTTCAACTTATGGGAGAGGTTAGGGATGAAATTTGTGAGATGGCTCCAAAAAGTTGGAAGGAGGATATTTTTGCTGCAATCGATTTAGAAATTCTTTCGCAGGTAGCTACTATATTCTCTTCTTGCAACCTTGACAAATATGTGTGATTGGCTATTAGATGCATCATTGGCATATGCGTGAGCATGAAAATATTTTCTCCTCTAACATCTTATGCACTCTTGAAGGTGCTGAAATCAGGTAACCTGGACATTGATTACCTTGCAAAAATTCTCGAGTTTTCACTCGTCAGTTTGCAGAAGCTCTCTGCTCCAGCGAATGAGGAGATGATGAAGGCCATACGCAAGAAACTATTTCATGAATTGAGTGAAATTTGTCATTCTCGGGATGAGTCGAACAATTCATGTGTTGTAGCCTTGGTGAAGGGCTTGCAATTTGTCTTCGGACAGATTCAGGTCTGTTTGCTTTACCTTTCCTTTATTGTACTCTTAATTTTATCTGTAATTAAAATTTACTTGATCATAATGTTAATGTTTTTTTTCTTCCTTTTGCTTATTAGTGATGAATTATGGATGCTTCTCTGGAAGCACTTAAGTACAACTGTAATTAAATTTTACTTGATCAATATGTTCATGGTTTTTCCTTTTGCATTATTAATTACAAATCATGGATGCTTCTGATGTAATGAATTCTCTGAAAGCACTTGAGTTGGATGCTTTCAATTTTAGTTGTTAGTCAGGTGTAATGCATTGAATAGCTTGAGATGTGTTGTGATTGGTTAGCCATGAAAATAAGCACTATCTTTATCCATATTACTTTGTCTTTGTTTTGTTGTAGATCTTTTTGTGATCTTCTGTAAGCACAAAACCTTATTTTGAGGATTCTTCTTTCCATTAAACATTCCACATTTGGATCTTGTTATGGACTTTATTTAGAAGATAGTGCTTCAGCGCAAACATTTTCTAGCTTGTAAATGTTTGTCTTTGTTTTTATATTTTGTGACATGATAAATTCTTATGACAGATTCTTAAGAAAGAGATAAGCAAAGCACGAATAAGATTAATGGAGTCTTTGGTGAAGGGGTCTGCTGGTCTGGACTACCTTGGGAATGCCTTTGCTAACAAATATGGATCTCCATCTGATGCCAATACCTCTATTCCTTCAACACTGAGATGGATTTCATGTGTTTGGAATTGCAAAGATCAGGAATGGGAAGAACATGTGAGTTCCTCATCAGCATTGGCTTCTAATTCATCCCAAGAATGGCTTCCTTCAACTACTCTCAGAACTGGGGGAAGTATTCTGCTCAAAACAACTGGCAGTCTGATGGCCTTTTCTCCTGATAGTGCAAATGCTAAAGGTTCTAAATTGAAAAACTTTAATTCCCTATTCTTCAATTTTCTTTAAAGAAGTTTACTGTTTCATCTATTTAAGCAAACACTGATACTTGTATGTTATTTGATCAGGTAATCAGCAGCCAGAATGTGAAGGAGAACAACTTGATCTAGCTGTGAGGCTTGGTTTACTGAAATTAGTAAGTGGAATATCTGGTTTGACACAAGAAGATCTCCCAGAAACTTTATCCCTTAACTTCTCGAGGCTGAGGTCTGTTCAGGCTCAAATTCAGAAGATTATTGTGATTTCTACAAGGTAAATAGCATGATATTTGTGTTGAGAGGTTATCACAGCATCTTAATTGAATAATTTAGCCTAATGATGGTACTGTATAAATTGTTATTTTACCAATATTATCTCTATTTTGGGAATGGCAGCATTCTTATTGGCCGTCAGGTTCTTTTGAGTGAAAAGGCAGTAACTAGCCCTGCAGATATGGAAAACTTAGTGTCTAAGTGTGCTGTACAACTCTTGGATCTCCTAGACCGTGTTGAAGATGCTGATATTGAAGACATTGTAGAAGTGATCTGCAATTTGCCCACAGTTGAAGGTGAAGATACAGGTAAACTTGAGTCAAGGAAGTTAGTTGCTGCTAGGATGCTAGGAAAGAGCTTACAAGCTGGGGATGCTGTTTTCGAGAGGGTGTTCAATGCTGTCTATTCAGCTTTGCGCGGGGTTGTGCTTGGTGGAAGTGGGATCCGTGGGAGGAAATTAGCAGAAATGGCTCTAATGAAAGTTGGGGCTGGTATTCTGACTGACAAGGTAGTGGAAACTGCTGGTGTTTTGATTGTGGCAGCCACTATTTCTGTTAGTGTTCATGGGCCTTGGTATAAACGTTTGACTGATAACCTGTGATATATTTGCTAAGTACATGCATCATCATCGCATCATCATCATAATAATAATAAATACACACATTTGTACATAGGAGTGTGTAAAATTGTAAGCTGTGTGTATCTTAGGTTTGTAGAGAAATGACATTGTTTGTAGAATTCTTTTGATGTAACAAACAGAAATGTATATAGGTGCCTAAACCTTTTAACATAATTGCTAATATATTATTGGATCTTGGAACTTTTCATTTTGAATCTTAGTATCAGTAGTTCAAAATATATTCTGCAGAAGTTTCAGATGGTCAGCGGTAACGTGAAATTATAATCACTTTAATCATTTTCAAATTTTGCAATTTGACTATTTTTAGCTGTTGTGTATTGCAAAATTATAACCTTTAACCATTTTATGAAGTTGATTACCATTAAATATCTTAATTATTATACATATTCATTTACTCTTAATACTTATATATATATATAGGGAGGAGATTTAGAGTAATTGTTTTAGAGTTATTTCTTATTTTCATCATTTATTTTTTTAAAATCTAATAATTATAATAAATAATTAATCTTATATATATATATATATATATATATGTATAAATACAAATGAATCAATAAAAATTATCTTATATCAAATTATAAAATGGTACAATAATTATTTAATGTAACTTGATTTATCATATCTTTATAATAATTAATTGTGATACAAATTATCATAATAATGACTACACATGCTACCTTTTTCCATAGTAATAGAATTAATTGTTATATAAATTATCTTTCTAATTAAAATTTGAATTAATGATGAAATAAATTATCATTTATAATTATATTCAAATTAATTATGATACAAAATAGTATAATAATTAATTTGATTATTGTTAATAAAAGAAATTTGAATAATAATTATTGATTATTTTTATAAATGGAAACTTTTAGGGTAACTAATTCAATTTCAATTTAAAAAAATAATTTATATGATAGTTTAAAAAAAGCTTATCTATAAATTATGAGAAAAAAGTATTATATACTAATAGTGTAAAAAAATAATTTATAATAATTATTCTTGAATTAATTATGATACAAATCATCTTGGTAAGGAGGGAGGGGGTTGCTTATGTTTGGTCACCTACGCTTGAAGGGTTGGAAAATCTGCTGGTGATCTTTATGATTTCAATCAAGGTTGCTGGAATGTAGGATTGATTAATCAAATTTTCGATGATTTCATGCTCAAGTGATTTTCAGAAAGCCCTATGTATCCATATTTGGGAGAAGATAAATTAATTGGGGCTGCAACTGAAGATGGTATAATTTCTGTCAAAAGTGCATACGATTAATTTATTTTTCAGAAAGCCTTATGTTTTACGATTAATTTTTTAGTCCCGAAAATATTTTTTCCTATGAATATGTAAATGTTATTCTAGGGTATTATTAAAAATATATGTTTGGTTAACTATTAAAATTGGTTGAGATTATTTTTTAAATTCCTAGAAATGATTAAAACATATGTTTAATTGAGTTATTTTTTTCTTAGGAATATATATTATAATTATTAAAATATCCTTATTACAAAAACTCTCATTACACCCCTTGTTTCCTTCTTATGTGTTTGACAATTATGATAATTGAAAGAAAAGCAAGATTTTTCTATTAAAAAAGGAGCATTGGAGGAAAAACAAAAATTATCATAAAACATCAAAATGAAACTGAAAGTAAATCAAGTTAGGAGATTATTAATTGGATAGGAACGAAACGTGCCAGAGTGGAAAAAAATTAACCACATATCATAAATGAATAGTGAGAGAGTAGTGAGCATGATTAGTAAAAGGGTATATATAAGTTTTAACTCATAAAGAGATATTTCTGACCCATCGGAATAATTTTTTCTTTTCTCATCTTTCAGGACTAAATGTAATAGAACTTGAGATTATGTCTTTTTTAGAAATAAAATATATCCATGATTAATTTTTTTATACCCTAATAATAAATGTGAGATAATTTTTTCCAATCCCATATTTTCGAGAATAACTAAATAATTTGTGAAACAAACATCTCTTAAATTCTTGCACTTAGTAATCCTATATTTTAATTCATATATAAGTATTTTTAGATTTTTTAAATTTTATGTCGTTATATCAACTTTATCTTTTAGTCTTTTCCATTTTATAATGATATAGACCCAAAGGAATTGAAATTGTTTGTACAAGGCTAAAAAAAATGTTTTAAAAACTAGTAAAGGATAAAGTTTCTACACCTATAGAAACTGAATGAGCAATATTCCTTTAAAAAATTAATCAGGTGATATATATATATATATATATATATATATATATATATATATATATATATATAAATTTTAGAATTTATTTTTTTGCATTATAAATATAAAAAATATATTAGCAATCAATTAAAATATTTTTAACATCTTATAATCTTATTATACATAATAATTTATATTGAATGAGAATATAATCCTATAACAACTATTTATGATTATGTTTGATAAACTAACTAAAAGATTATGTTAGCTGATAATTGAATGTTAAAATTTGGTAGTTAAAAGTTAAAAAAATAGTTTAATAAATTATAATTGTTCGGTGAAATTACTTATTAAATTAACTGAAAATATAAAATAATACAAAAATAATAAATATTTTATTTAAAAAGGATAATTAATAAATTTGATAAATATATTAAAGATAAAAATAGAATAAAATATAAAAAATTAAAACTTATATTTAAAAATATTAATTTAAGTAGTATTTAAAAAAAATTAAAATGATTAAAAATAATTATTTATCGAATATTCAAAGTTAAACATCATTTTCAGTTAGTAAAAAAAATTTAAAAATAAGTAATGGCATGACCAAGGTAACTTATTTAGTAAGAATTGTTGTTATTAAAAAAAAATATAATTACTTTCAAGTTGTGGCTGGATTGATTGAAACAATTAGGAAAGAATCCTTGTAAAATATTGTTAGTTTACAGAATATGATTGTGATTTCCAAAGATTTAAAAATAAAAAAACATAAAAAGAAGACACAACACAGAATCGAAAGAAGACTTTTTCATTCACATTCACAAGCAAAGCAAAGCAGGCAGCAGCAGCAGCAGCAGTGTACAGGTACATCCCCTCCCTCCCTCCGTCTAACCCACGCCTCCCAATTCCAAATTAGGGTTAGGGCTTTCCCAATTTCAATGACCTTCTCTTCTTCCTTCCCCTCACCATCCCTATTCATCATCGTTCTTCGTCTTCGTTGGGATTAATCAATTAACCTATCGTATCGTTTCAGTATCTTCTTCTTCTGCTTCCTCCATGGACCTCTCTCACCCTCAATCCAACTTGTCCCTCGGATTCTCTTCCTCCCACGCCTCTTCGCCTCGCCGCTACGACCCGCCGGTGCCGCTGCAGCTCATGGAACCGCAGACGGAGAACGGCAACAACCTAGATGTCGAATCGGACGACGACGACGACGACGACGACAAAGAAGTCGAGGAGTTTCGCATTCTAGGCCACTCAATGTGCCTCAAGAGGCGAAGAGATTGCGACTCCTCCTCCTCCTCCTCCGCCGCCAAGAGGGTTTCCGTCGAACCCGATCTCGACGCGCGTAATGCCGCCGTGCGCGCGTGGGGCTGCCAACCCCTCTCCATCGCTGACCCCGACATCCACGAGATAATGGAAAAAGAGAAGAGGCGTCAATTTCGCGGGATTGAACTCATAGCCTCCGAGAATTTCGTGTGCAGGGCCGTGATGGAAGCGTTGGGGAGCCACTTGACGAACAAGTACTCCGAGGGAATGCCCGGCTCGCGCTACTACGGCGGGAATCTGTACATAGACGAAATCGAAACTCTCTGTTGCAAACGCGCTTTGAACGCGTTCGGCCTCGACCCCAAGTGTTGGGGGGTGAACGTGCAACCATATTCGTGCACCTCTGCTAATTTTGCTGTTTACACCGGCTTGTTGCTGCCCGGTGATCGTATTATGGGGTTGGATACTCCTTCTGGAGGGAACACTAGTCACGGTTACTATACTCCCAATGGGAAGAAAGTTTCTGGTGCTTCCATTTTCTTTGAGAGCTTGCCCTACAAGGTGAACCCTCAAACCGGTTACATTGATTACGATAAGCTCGAGGAAAGGGCGCTTGATTTTCGCCCCAAGATACTTATTTGTGGTGGCAGCTCCTACCCTCGAGAGTGGGATTATGCCAGGTTTAGGCACATTGCGGATAAGTGTGGAGCTGTGTTGTTGTGTGACATGGCGCAGATTAGTGGCATAATTGCAGCCAAGGTGTGAAATATTTTCATCCTCCTAAACCTTTATATGTTGTTCATAGTTGTTGCTTGTGAAAATTTAGTTAACAGTTGGTGTTTGTTGATGTGTCGCTACATTACTTTTATGAGTTACTTATGTTATTACTGTTGCCAAATTTTCTTTTCCATTTTATCCCTAAGCTACAGAATCCTCCTAAACCTTTATATGTTGTTCATAGTTGTTGCTTGTGAAAATTTAGTTACAGTTGGTGTTTGTTGATGTGTCACTACATTACTTTTATGAGTTACTTATGTTATTACTGTTGCCAAATTTTCTTTTCCATTTTATCCCTAAGCTACAGAA
>CM023948.1:4575110-4630762 GCA_013407115.1 Glycine latifolia | reverse complement strand
GTTCATTGTTGTCCTCCAACGGTTGCTCATTTTGTGTAAGTGATGAAAACCCCTTCTTTCATGTTCTTGCTGGTCATGGCTATCCTACTTAGTTATATTGTCCGAACAAGACATTGAGTGCTGGTTTTGGACTTTTTGTTGCAACTCTAGCTTTTTTTTCTTCTTCTTATCTTTTAATACCTGGAAAGGCTATTTGGCTTTCTGCTTAAGATTTGATTTGATTGGATTTTGATTTTTTCTTCTTTTAAGTTGCACCCAGAAAGCTTAGTGAGATTATAATTTTAATTGATTGATTGATGATTGATGTCAGAGTCATTTGGATTATGGACTGTGAAAATTCTATTTAGTTTTTGAAAAGTGATGCTATTGTGTCTTTTTTCACTTTTAAACTTAAATACCAGGTCATATTCTGGAATTTATAGATAAGGCTGGATTAGTCCACTATTGTCTCTTATATCCAATAATCAATTTGTCTTCAATTTTGAAGAAATGCTCATCATTTGCTTTAATAGTATGGTGTTGTTGTCTATACAGGAATGTGTGAATCCTTTTGATTATTGTGACATTGTTACTTCGACAACTCACAAGAGTCTTCGAGGTCCAAGGGGAGGCATAATATTTTATCGGAAAGGTACAAAACCAAGGAAGAGAGGGATTCTTCTAAGTCAGGGACATGAAAGTGATCAATATGATTTTGAAGAAAAGATAAATTTTGCTGTTTTTCCATCGATGCAAGGGGGGCCACACAATAACCACATTGCTGCGCTTGCTATAGCTTTAAAACAAGTGGCTACTCCTGAGTATAAGGCATACATGCAGCAGGTGAAGAAGAATGCCCAAGCTTTAGCATGTGCTTTGCTGAGAAGAAAATGCCGTCTAGTAACTGGGGGTACAGACAACCATTTAATTCTTTGGGATTTAAGTCCCCTGGGATTGACAGGTATTGTATGAGCATGCCATATTTTTATGATATATTGCTAATTGATTTTTTTATCTGTTTAATGTCTATGTGTCCAGTAGACTCAACTAGTTTGCATGCTGGCTGCACATTGCATTGTTTTTTAAGTCTAATCCTTTAGATTCTTTGACATTTTATGTCTTCACATTTACATATCAAGATGGGCATATGGATTTTTTTAGAAAGAATAGGGGCTTCCTGAATGGGCTTGCCCCCCAAAATGTCCGAGGTGTGTACTTGTAGCAGGGCATGTGCTTTATTGAGACAAGGTGGCCAACATCTTTTTGCCCATTCTTATAATGAAATATAAAGTCAATTATAATGACCAATTCTTATCTCATCAGAGGAAGTTTGCTACATGGATCGATCAACACCATTAGGCTCTAAAAACCATTTTTTTGTGGGTAAAAGTAAAACCATTGATGGCTATGTCTTTTGCCATGGTATTTCTCAATATTTTCGTTGGTGCTTCGTACCCTTTTTACCTGATTACATTTGATCCACTTTTCTTAGAAGCACCTCCACTGTTGTTTTCTCATGTGTTGAAACCAACTTAAGTGAGTGCCATTATATTTCTCCCAAGTTGGTGAAACTTGAAATTTCTCCCATACATTTGTTCTGGATATCTATAATGTTAGCAAAACACCTTAGCATTGTCATCTTTATTATTATTTTTTGAACTCTTTTAGACAATTCATCACCAAATATTTATTTTCAGTAGAACATTGTTGGCGTTGTGGTTGTCTGGTAGACTTTTGCTTTGAGTTTATGCTTGAATCCTATTGTTCAAGCTGGACAATCAATTATAATTTTTTTTTTTTTTGGTATATGGCAATAGGCACTAACTCTAAGCTTCATTTTTTTGTGTGCTTGTAGGTAAGTTTTATGAGAAGGTATGTGAAACATGTCATATTACTTTGAATAAAATTGCTATTTTTGGTGACAACGGAACTATAATTCCTGGAGGTGTAAGAGTAGGTGAGTAATAGTTTATTATGTTCAAATATTTTATGCTTTGCATGCTTGGAATATTTAATTGGGTGTACTTTCTCACGAGGCAGATTTTTATGCTGTATTTGTTACTCAGGTACCCCTGCCATGACGTCAAGAGGATGTCTGGAAGCTGATTTTGAGACAATGGCTGAATTTCTGATTAGAGCTGCACAAATTGCAAGCATACTGCAGAGGGAGCATGGGAAATTGCAGAAGACAACATTGAAGGGACTTGAGAGCCATAGGGACATTGTTGAGCTCCAGGCACGTGTTGAAGCTTTTGCAACTCAGTTTGCCATGCCGGGTTTTGACATTTGAACATGAAGTGGCTGGTGAATTGCCATTATTGATTATTTACATATTCGACAATGGTGGGTTGTTGTGCCTGCTTTTTGCAACAGCACATATTGTGCATATATTTTGTGGAGCTTCTCTCCTCTCTGCATTGTATGCAGCTGTCAGGTTTTCACATGTTGCAGAGTTGCAATCTGGTACAAGACAGTACGGAAGTAGTACTTCCGTACTGCTGTTGAGGTTTCTTTTGGTGATCAAGTATCTTGTTCCTACCTTGGAGGCTGCACCATTCCAGCTGAATGCATCAAGTTAAGCCATTATAGGTGTTGGAACAGGGATTCTTGATAAACCAACCCGAGTACAGAATTCTTCTGGTGAATCTGCAGAAAATAATTACTCTGATAAAGGTTAGACACTTTGAATTCTTTTAGCTGATGTTTGATGCTGAAAGCTATGTTATTAATCCTATTTTTTGCTATATATTCCCCCCTTTTGGGATCATATTTGTACTCATTTTCGTCAATACCTTGCGGTGTTAATTATTAAATATATAGTTTTGATGTGGTAAATATGTGATTGCTTTGTATCCTTGTATTATTTTGCAAAATTATTTTTTCTCCCCTCAAAAAGAAAGGTAGTTGGGAAGGAAACATATTTCAGAAGCGCTTGAGTTACTTGATGCCTATTGTAATCTTAGGAATTAAACCATCACTTTCTCTCACGGCTTTGTGGTTTGCAGATATCTTCTCAAACCATCAAAGCTTGGGTTGGATCGTGGCATCATCGTTTATCTCACTTGATAATGTAAGAATGTCGCATATTCTGTGATCGGTATTATATGCATATATTATGCAATAGATTATTTTATTACTCTTTCCAAACTACACTATCCAATTTTTTTTAATTATTGATTTAAATTCACCTATGACTTACTAAAAATGTGGGTTTTAATTTTTATCTGGCGAGTTTAAAATTATTGTGAATTTTGAATAATAATAATAATGTGTTAGAACTTTCTGACCCTAATAATAAATATTGCTATTTCTTTCATTTTAATTTAACTCTCAAATAAAGTATTGCACATACAACAAGAACACGCTAAATTTATTTTCTATTTTTTAATTAATGTACGTCTGAATGTTTATTTAATTAATAATTGCATGCATCTAACTCTAATAAAAACACTTTAGTTAAAAGAATTATAATTAATGCAATTAATGCAAGATGTATGTATTACTATTGAAGTAATGTAATTGAGAGTTGAGTTATTTGTGAATTATTTTAGTTTGATTCATTGAATGCTTATCCAATTTTATTTGTTTAGTTAAACTTACAAGCTCAAACAAAAGTTAGGCTTACTTATTAATAATTAACATATGGTTAACATTAACAGCTTGGGACAACTCGTTCAAATACCACTTAAGATAATTTTAATTTGTTATTTTTATCATCAAAGATTTCCTTTATAATTTTGCCAAAAGAATAAAACAAGAAAAGAAAATTAATAGAAGAGTTGCATTATATTCCAGAATTTAGATTGTAAAGAAATTCGATACATTTCAAAAACTAGTTTCCAAAATATGTTTTTATTTATTGGTATATGATCCAGAACTTAGTTCCTATAATATTTAATGCATTTGGAAAACTAAATTCAAAAACTTTAATTACTCCAAAATATCTTGAACTAAATTCCAGAACTTCCATCACTCCCCATAAATAACACCCGGAAACTAAACTCTAACTTATGTTGAATCCAAGTTTCAAAATGTTATTGAAGTTTAAATAAACGAGTTATTTTTTATTTCACAAGGCAAAATTAAAATTTATTTATTTGACTTTATGTACCCCTAGACCGCTAACTCAAAGTTGATGCTTGATGGAAATAAATGTTGTAAAGAGATAAAATTTCATTAATTAAACATTAAAAAATTGACACTTGATGTGACATTATATATAAGAGGAATCACTTTCTTCATAACACTCTTTTCATGTTTAAATGAAATTTATCAATTTTGACGAGTTTTATTTTTTATATAATGATTTCCCCTATATTTTAAAGTGAGATGTGAACATATGGTTGATAAGACATGTCAAGTGAGTTTCTAGCATAACATATTAGATATACTTGCTGAAATGATATTCTTTCACACTTAGAATTGAAGGGAAGATGAATTGAAGACAATTTTGTTTTACTATTTAGTGTCCCAAATCTCTTTCATTCTATTTAAATTTAAATATTTTCTTTTTATTTCATTCTTTTCCATTTTCATCCACTTAATCAAAGTTTTCCTTAGGAAGGGTTTGATTTAAAAGAGAGGAATATTTTTTTTGAATTAAAATAAAGTGTAAAAAATATGAATCCCACAAAATAAAATACATGATTTTTTTTATATTATATCTCTTTCGTACTCAATACAACCTTAGCTACTAATTTTAGCAATAAGGATCAAAACAATATATATATATTATTGGGATGATACGATTAGATAAAATATTATAAGGATTAAAAACAAAAAACCTATTATATTATAGAGATTAAATGATATTTAAACCAATAAATTACATAAAATTTATCTTAAACATTTTCTTTTGACTTTTCTACATAATTTAATTATTTAAATAGCCGAAATAGTATTAATAAGACATTTCTTAATGGTTCCTTTTAAAAAAAAAAGACATTTCTTAATGACTCATCAATTTACAATGACCAAGTGTCCAATTACTTAGAAACTTAGCTATTAAAGAGACTTGAGGGTCACAATGAAAAAAGGCTCACCCAAAATCCACATATATTAGACTTATGCCTCTGGAAGATCTATTGATTCTAGTAGAACAAATAATTTATCTTATTGACGAGCCATATAATATAAATATAAAAATTAACTCAAAAATAAAATTTTGACATATATTTAAAGCTGAAACAAATTTAGTAGGAGGGGTCGGGCAACTAGTTTATGGCGGTAGAAATAATATTCTTAAAATTGTACTTGGTAGGATTCGGCAATTGGTTTCACGAGTAGACGAGGCTTAATTAGCAAGATATAATTCTGACTCAAATAAGAGATGCTAGGAAAACTACTTTGTAGGCTTTGAAGCTGTTTGTTTACTGAATCATTGTCAACATGCATGTCATCACAGCTAATAATAATCATCACGATAGCAGCAAAGTTTGCAAGATATTCTGTATTTTTAAATATAATATTCTTTTAATTAATCCACATACTGTTTAAAAAATTAGTTAATATAATTAATAATATTAAATTTATCAATAATTTTCATTATTTTACCAAAATTACTTTAAATTTATTGAAACTCATAATTTTTCTCTTTTCATTTGATTGCATTTATCTTTTAAATATTTAACATTTATTATAAAATAATAAAATATTTTGGTAAAAAAAATAATTAATACAAAAGATATTTTGAAATTTTTTTTATAAAATGAGACAAATAAAACTGAAAAAAAAGTTAGATATTTAGAAACCTGGAAGGAGAATGACTGGGATGGGATTCTCATCTAGCAACTCTGTAGGTCTAAGCTAATATATATGTGGCCTCTGTAGCTCATGAACATGAATCATGATCGACTTCGTACCTCGTCAAATGATGTTTGTTGATGCTTTACACTTGAATACATGTAGGGTAGGAAGTAGGACAAGGAGCATTTGATTCTCCCGGCTTCCTCACCCTTCTAATTCTAGATATAAAACTGCGGTTTAATCATGTTTTTTTTCCCTTACAAAATACGCATTTTCATTTAATACTTTTGATCTTTATATATTTTTTTCAAAATATTCTCTGTAATATTATATAATAAATTTTTTATTTTATTTTTTGGAAAAAGGACGAAAGGGAATGGGTTATACTTTTTAACTCCTATATTATTCTTATTTTAAATATATTATCTTTAAGAGACTAATGAGTTGTAATTAAGATTAAACAATGAAATGGAATGGATGGATCATGTCCATCATTTTCTATATGTTCCATTCCAATTTTTGTATATCCAAGCATACCCTTAGGGACTAAAAAAACATAAATTATAAGAACCATTTTAAAAAATATATATTTTAAAAGAACTTAAAAAAAACTACAACGACAAAAGAAGTGGATGTTATTACATTAGTCCTTAGATAAAAAATGCCTAAAAAGTCTCCGAAATTGTAACGTGTCACTTACATTAGTTCAATACCTGTTACTTGAGTGATAATATTAACATATGCTCATGAATCAAAATAACAATAAATTGTTAAATTTGGAGACTTAAATGAAATGACTTATAATTTTAGTGATTTATTTTATATTTTTTAATTTTAAAGACTATTATGGCAATGCTTCACAATTTCTAAGAACTAAAATGTCAGTTTACTCAAAACATAATTAATTGGTTCACATTTAGCTGAGGATTATAGCGGACCTAATACTTTCAAGATGAGAGGTAAATGGTATAAATGAAGACAACTTGAAATGAAAGGAACCAATATTCTTTTCATGTAGATGTTTGTTTTTCATATCTTAAGTTTCATCCACTTACATTGTCGTTAGTAACATCTCACCATTAAATAATCACGGTCTTCATTGTCTTTAGCTAAGTGTGAGCTTGTAAAAAAGATATATATTATAAATTATATTCACATCGTTAAATAATTAGGAATTCATAGTTGATCTAATACTTTCAAGGTGAGAGGTGTTATAAATGGTACAAATGAAGAACACTTGAAATGAAAGGAACAAATATTTTTTTCACGCATGTTTGTTTTTCGGATCTTAAATTTCATCCACTTGCATTGTCGTTAGTGATCTCTCACTATTACATAAACAAGGTCACCATAGTGTTCCGGCTAAGTATGAATTTGTAAAGGGAAATATCTATTATAAATTATATTCATGTTAAATTATGAATTTATTGGAAACATCCTCATTTCTGCTACCTTTATTTTATGTTCATGTTATATTTGTGTTGGCAAACATTCATAATGGAGTGAGATATAGATTGACGGACGGTATGTCTTCGAATGGAGTGGAGAAAAACTATAAGTTTGATGGATGATTAAACTCATTAGTAGTTCTATGTTTTAGTTGTTTTCATTGTCTTAATTTTTTTCCTCTTCTTTTCTCCATTCTTCATTTCACCCTTAATTTATTTTATTTTAGCTTATTTTTTCTCTCTTTTGTTTTATTTTCGATTTATCATTGAGTTCATTTACCATTGATCCCAATTAACTTGGGTTAAAGTAATTCAAAATTTTGATATGTCAATATCATGTACAATGAATTTTTTTTTAATATACCCTTTAACAATTAACTTAAACTATTAAATTAAACTTTTTACTTCACACATGTAGCACTTTCTAATTTAGTGCATGTTTGATTTGTAGTTAAAATTATTATGACACATGTTTTAATGCAGATTCAACTGATAAAAATAAAATAAAAATAAAAGCAAGGACTTGATCTGTTGATAGAATGACTTTTGTCTCAAAAGTTATTTTGTATTGGATTTCTAAACATGCATTAATATAATCCCCTTTGGCAAAAGTAAATGCAAGTTTCTTTCTCACAAACAGGAGGTTGTAACGTGAAAATTTTATGATGAAGTTCACGACTAAACAATAGAGTTAATTATATATATAGATAGCAATGAAATAAAGCTGTGCAGTGTTGGATAGAGTTGTTGTTGATGAGGCGAATATTGTTGTACTACGTTGAAATAGATAAGTGTCCTTGGTTGATGGTTCCTTCACATGATCACATAAACATAAACATGTACGTTAGTGATATAGAGTGAGATTCCTTCCTTTGTGGGCGATGTGAAATGACCAGTTGGAAACAATGATGGAGAGAGACGATTTAATTTCAAAAAGCTTCTCATGGCAATCGCACTACACAAGAAGAAGAAAGTGCCTTTTGTCTGATATTATTATCTCTCTTACCATTTGGTCTGATTATTATATATGTATGAATAAAGCTCCTCATGCCTCATCCTCCTTTCTTCTTCTTCACTAACGCCACCACTCAGCTAGGTCACCTATATATGCTTCCCAAAAACATTCTACTTCAAGTTTCATGAACACGTTCCTTATAAAGTCAGTCATCAAAGACTATTAATTTCAGCAAGAATTTAAAAATATTTATCAACAACAAAATTTTGAGAATCAAATATAAGTCAAGCTAACATAAGTGAAAGACTCGATTAGACATGTCAATCTCTTTTATGTTGTGTTTGATAGAGAAGTTGAGAATTTGAGATATACAATATATAGAAATAAAAAAGAGAAAGCGGAAACATGTATGGGAAAATCGACGCAAGCTACGCTGGACATAGAATGAAATTTGCGTCTCATGTACAATTTTTTCCTAGGCGTTTGATTTTATAATATAATATTCAATGACTAGATTGGTTCTGTCTAACATGTTGTAGTAGTTAAATAATATTTAAAGACAAATGTATTATGACCTTTGTACCCCTTATTTTTTTAAAATGGAAATTATTTATGTTAATGTGTTTTACCCATTTGCCCTTTCAATAATTGGTATATTCTTGAAAATAGTCGTTGTCGTCGCTTCTGTAGTCGGCGACGACGAGGTCTTAGGCGAGAAAGTTGTTTTCAAGAATGTTTGGTACTTATTCATTTTTTGTCGATGGTGGAAGACAAATATTGTTGCTATAATAGACTAAATCCTCCATTTTTGTTAATTTGAAGGTAATGCCCATTGTTGGAGGTTAATGTTTGGCGGAGGCAAGGTTGTTTATGAAGCCTAAAGGTTGTGTGATTATTAATCGAGTAGTTGATTGGAAAGTTGTAGTACTGTGATTGATTTTTAAATTTTTGTTGTTGTGATATAGTTGATGGATGTTTGTCGACAACCTTGGTATGTTGTGACTGATACAAATTGATATTTAACGTTTTGTGTATCTGATGAAGATAATGATAGTGATTTAATGATAAAATCTGTTTAATACAAATTGATATTTAACTATTCTCTTTAAATTTTAATGGGAAAAAAGACATTAACGTTGTCGGAGGATGATAATGTCTTATTATCTCATTAATGACAAATTCATCTTTTTTATTAAAATAATATAAAATTATATATTAAAAAATTAAAAAATGGGACAAACTTAGAATATAATGTTAGATTTCTTTGTGCACCAAACACATAATTGATGAGAAATAATAAAGAAAAAATGAAGAGAGAGATTAGAGAGAAGAACCTTGGTGCTCCAGGCAAGATTGAGATGTAAATGTAGTTGAGATGTTATCTTCTGCTAATGGTTCCTCCTTCCTTCTTTTTTTGTTTAAAAAAAGATTAGAGAGAAAAATAGTACCGTGAGCCCTACTCATTTTAAAATTATTTCTCACCTCAATGAACAATCAATCTAGTCTAAAACTAGTCTCCCTTAATTTTATCCGCGCAAATTATCTTTGTTTGCAAAAACAAACAGACTGTTAAATATATATATATATATATATATATATATATATATCATAAATTTAATTATAATTTTTTTTAAAATAAATTACACTAAAAGTTTTATTGGAATAAATTTAAAAATTTGTAAAATATTTTCATAAATTTGAATAAACTTACAATAAACCTTTAAAATGCCGTGGTAATCTCATGATTCATGAAAAGTGATAATGTCTGCCACTCATGCTTATAGCAAGGTGAAATAAACACACATTACACTTTTTAATGGAGTCACAAAGTTGTCGCTTATTGTGATATTTTCTTGTTAAAGACAAAAACGTGTTTTACTATTTTTACAAATGAATCTTGGGGTCGGCATTGAGGGGATTATGCTTGGATCTCTTTGTTATAAGAGAGAATTTGTCATGTTTCTATTCATCCCCTCTTAACATTTTGTTGTCTTTAACCAAGGTTCTTTTTCGTCGTTTTATGTAATTGTTTATTACTTTCTTGAAAGCTTGCTTCTAAACTTGAAATTCTAATCTAAAAATTACATTTTGACGCAACCAAATCATTCTCTTTCTTCGTACAATTAATTAGAAAAATATTAACATGAACCCATAAGAAATTATTTTACATTATCATTTAATTACAAATCATAATAAATTGTAAATTTATTAACTTTTATAATAATTATCTAAAAGTTATAATAACTATAACAAATTTAACCATATTCTTGTCGTGCGTTGAGGACAGATAAGGGAAACTTTGAAATGACAAGGTTGAATATTCATTCGATATTTCGAAAGCGAATCAAATCTTTGATTTATCTTTTGAAAGATCAACACCGTTTAATTTGTAGGATTATACTTAAATGTTATTTCTTATGTACAATAAGGAGACTAGGCGAAACATTTAAGTTTGATAAAATATTGATATTTTCATTCAGAGTTCAGGCTATGCAATATAAGATAATGCGGAATCCATGTTCAGCACCATAAATGCATATGAAATTTAGAGTTTTTATAATTTTGTTTATGCAAATGGAAAAGTTAAACTCAGATAGAATTTTTTTTATTCGTATATATAGGAATCGGGAACATGTACAAGAAGATTTATAATAACTTATACAAATACTCAAATAATTAAGTTAGATTTCCTTAATTAAATTCTAGTATAAGTGAGTTTATTATAACTAGCACACATTTTTTAACCAATCGAGTTATAGACTCATGTAATCTGGAATTATTTTAACTTTGAAAAAACAAAATGAGTAAGTTATTGAGACTAAAACTAACTGAACTAGTTGATTTGCTACTTTAGATGTGAAGTAGACAAATAGGCAAACAAGGAGGTAAAAAGAAAAAAGAGATGACAAAGGTGAAAAGGGAAGTTTGGTATTTCATTAAAACATTGATTTGTTTCCTGAGTTTCTCTCTTTGTCCAGTAGGCAGGCAACACAATCCTCTTTTCTATGTTAAAATCATTGATCATTTCCACTTTCTTATTTTCCCATGTGGAACCACTTTTGACTTTAACAGAGGAAGAGACAGATCTGCTGGTGAGATATCCACTAACCTAACCCTAGCTAGGGACTAGAGAGATTTAATTGAAAGGTAGTTTTTCACGTAGTATATTTCTTTAGGCTTTATAGGTGTAGTAATTCTTGGAGAAAGTTTTTCTCTTCCTCTGTCTTAACCATGTCGGATTGTGTTAACCTTTAATTTGCGGAAAGGCTACTACATCACATTTGTTTGCCGTACAATCCTTTGTTTCTCTGTTTTACAATTACAATGCCCCTTTTTAAAAGTCAATACAATATAGCAACGTAATCATTTGAGTCATATGTTTCAAAATTGCATACTAGCCATTCACTCATTACAAAGAGCATGTAAATTTGGTTTCACAACTCACAAGTATAAGATCGAGGGGGTGGTTGATATGTAATGTTATTTACCCAATAAAATTAAGCAATCAACAAAACCAAAAGCAAAAGGAGAGAAACAAGGAAAAAAAAAAGGAAGACATACGATAGAGAAATAAAAAATGAATTAGAGAGATAGAGAGACCGAAGAGGATTAAGTCCAGAAAAGAAAAGTATATATATATATATATATATATATATATATATTAAGTCACATGATGTAAAAGATAGAAAATGTGTAAAAAATATTATAAAAATTTGTTATATGATTAACCTTATTTATTGGTTTAGGCTAGTTAGAAGTTAATAACATGATTACTGATGAATATGGGATCTAAATTAGGGTGGACAATCAATTTAAAAAATAAAAAATATTATTATTATTATTATGAAAAGAGGAAAAGAGATTAGAAATAATGAGTTTAAATATATAAAATTAGAGAGGATAAAATATATATTTACTATATTTTTATATGTAATTTTTCAAAAGATGATGGGGTTTGAATGCACTCCCTCGGTCCCTAACTGTAACATGGATCCGCCCCTAAACATGACCATGCCACCATACGTTCATGCTTCCAATTTGTGTATTGTGTAATTGTAATCTATTAACTGGGTATATCTTTTGGCATAGCACTGATAGTTAAATGTGATCCCATGAGCTAAGTAAAACAAGAAGTAATCGAACGATAAATAAGACTTAAGATAAATTTTAAGATTTTTTTTTTAAATTTAAATGTGAGAGATATATTTGAGATCTTTTTATCAACACATGTGACTTTTTTTATTTGATGAGACTTTTTTTACTTTATAAATATTAATAAAAAATATCTTTTAATCGGTAAGTATTTGGTTGTTTTATCCTTAAATCGAGGCTGATTAAAATTACCTAAACTAACCACGCTAACCCAATATTGGTGGCTTATAATTGAGTATATCTAATTAATATAAAATCTAGATCTCTTCCCCACATAATTGTCTACTTCGAAATGCACCAACAGACAATACACAAGATCTAAAGGCTTTATTCAAGATAACTTTGCACAACCATTAGAATACAAAATTGCGATAGAGTGAACAGACACAGAATAGAATAGAACTGATGTCTAGTCTAGTTGTTTCATAAAAAGATTCTCATTGACTCCAGAGATATATTTTTAAATGAGCAACTGAGATATGCCATCGGCTTTCTGATTCAGCAGGATACAGAAAAAGCATCATTTAATCCCTAAAAAAACAAAAAATAAAGGAAAAAAAGCACTTCTTTATACCGTGAATGTAGAATCCATTTTCTCTTGTCAAAATACCATCTTCTTTCGAATTTTTTGGCACTTCCATTCTCCCTGTCCGAACAATACTGCCCCTTGGATAGAAAGCCGTTTCTTTCTCTTGAAGTCACCAGCTTCTTAAATATTCCGGTTTCGTATGGAAGAATAATACTATAGTAGTAATGTTGCTTTTCTTCAAAGCATGAATCACATTCTTTTTTTTTCCTCTTGCAAAACTTTCTTACTTGGTTTTATCAGAAACTTGTTCAAGGCTTAACAAATAGCCTAAATTTCACTAATCAATGATCAGTCAATTTGACTGTCAATTAGGAAATTTGAAAAAAAATAATACAAAGACCAAATATTAATGCATAAAAGAGGGAATGATATATCTAATAAGTGTAGTTCAGTTGAAAACATATGTTGAAGTTGTGGGAGGTTGAGTTTGATTCCGGCAGAACATATTCTTGGAGATGGGTAAAAATTTTTAAGTGTGATTAAATCCTGAATCAAGGATTAGTCCCGTAGTCAACCTAAATGACCGAAGCTTGTGGAATGACCGGGGATTCCACCGGAGAACAAATGATCCTATGGTGGTTGAAAAAAAAAAAAGAGGATGCAATATTGCTTCGTTTTGTTTTTCTCCTCTTGCTATGGCTGCGTATGATCAAAATGTTTGGTTTTCTACCTATGACTGCACATGTCCAAAAGCTTCTTCCTTCCTTCTACTATTTCATCAAAGAAATCATCAAGTTGCCCCGTTATAGTCTCGACCCCACATCTCAACAACCCAAAGCAACTCTTGACGTTGTCAATTTTTTCTTGGATCTCATGATCAGCATGCCCTTCTTCATAACAACTTATTGCTATTCTCTCCAACTCCAGTTTTAGTTCCTCCATGGCAGTCTTTGCTTGTTGAAACTCAAACAGCAGAATCCCTGGCTGCCCCCCTTCAATATTCTGGTCTATCTCCTCTGTCACTTTCTGCTGCAGTATTGCCATTGAAACCATGAAGCCAGTGGATCCAAAAACCATGTGCCCATCGTACCCTTGGTGAAAGCAAGAGGAGGACCAACAATACGCAAGCCCGCTAAGCAGAATCATCAGAAGCAGTGAACTAACACTCCTCATTGCATAGAGAACACCTCGGAATCCACTGAATCCGTTTAACTTGGATTCTATTGAGATGTTCTGAATCAAACATTGAGACAACGGTTCAATCCTTGTTTCCATCAAGCTCTTGTTTTCCTCTTCCAATCCTAGAATCTCCCTTTGACAAACATTTATCGCTCGAATGACCTGTATTACATTATTAAACAAATTTTTGGTATCAAACATATGTATCCTCCATAAAAGATAATCCTGCTTGAGTCAAATGAAATCACTATGATAGACAATCTTGCTCAAACTAGATATTAGACATGACAAACAGTAATATAAGCTTTTGAGAAAAAAAAAAGATGTGTATAATATTAGTTGGATGATTAAGAAAAAAGAGAATGAGAGAAAATTCGTGGGTTTGATCCTTTTTGTTAACAAAAAAGATGATAAAAAAAAAATACGAACCTGACGTGAAAGTTGTGGAGTAAAATGATGGTAAGCATCCAAAGAAGAAGCTATGTTAGAGGCAGCTGAATAATAATTTTCTATTCCAGAAATGGCAGACTTGAGTACATGGCAAGCATCCCAAAGCCTGGAGCTTTCGTCCATGTATTCATCCAACCATTTGCCTCCAACGGGCAAGCGAAGCTTCCGGACCAAAATGGTGAGTTGGGAATGGAAGGATTGGAGAGAGGAGATGACCTGTGACAGGAATTGGAATGACATGAAGGAGGAGTGGGAGAGGAAGGATTGGTGGAGTTCATTGAGTCCTTGTGTGAGCAAGTTGTAGAAGCCACTCACAGAAGAGTTAGTGCCCATCATGCAATTGCAAGTTAATGGAGATTGATGGATGGACTTATATATATATATATATATATATATATATATAAATTTGGCTATCAAAGAAGTGGGTAACTTAGGAGCTCAGGTTTCTATGATCCTGTTGGGTGCAATTATGGTTGTTTCCCAAACAGTGGAAGGGATGATTGGGAATCTGCTAATATAAAGATAGAGAAGAAATGAATGAAAGCAGAACAAATGAAATAAAATAAGGTAAAGTTTATTTTCAATTTACCTGTACAACTTTTTTATTCCCTTGTTATATATTCCTTCAAGGACTTGGTGTTAAGTAGTAGAAAGGAATAATATTAACAATCTTGGAGCTCTTCGTATACGATATATATGTTGGATTGTGTTTCTTGGGGGGTTAAAGTTTGACTACTTTGGCTAAGATTCTGCTTCTCATTTTTCCATTTTGATTTGGTTCCCTTTTGGATTGAGTGCTGTGTGCTGTGATATCCCTTTGGCTTCTTCCTTATCCTTTCCTCTTCTCGCACACTGCACCTTTTTTGGTTTTGTATTCTTAAAGAAAGTTTGTACATAGTTCCATTTTGGTTCTTTTGAAAAGAGAAGTGAATGATAGGGTTCTGTGTACTGAGTATTTTACACATTACTATGCAGATTCTTCTTTCTCCTTTAGAACCCAACATTCTATAAGAGGCATTAAATTAAATCACACTCATTTGCATGAAATATAATATAATCTATAACGCCAAACATGTTTCCAACGATTCTAGATAGCACATTCATATGGTGTGATGTGTCTTCTTGTATGGACCATCCTTTATACATACACAAACAAAGGCTTCAACAAGACAATTCGGTTAGTTTGTGTTACTGAGTGAGATAATTGCAAACAAAATCTGCCAGTTGGATGATGATCATCTTCACTTTATCTGCAGGGGCGAGCAAATCAAGTCAAAACTGAAGCTAATTTTTTCACCTTATTATTATTATATCCACTAATGAATTTGCATAGTGGAAACAAAAATCATCATTTCACATCTCAAAAGGTGTATAAAAACTTGAATAAAATCCTCTCTGGCGACTGCACCTTTTAACAAGGAAAGAGAAAGATTCGCAGTTAAGTTTAGAATGAAAAAGAAAAAGAAGAAAATGTATTAAATGCGATGAATGATGTAATTCTTTTCTATTATTAGTATAAAGTTGTTATCGTCAAAGCAATTAAAATTCTTTGTCAGAACTGGGAGTTAATACGATCTATTTTATAGACAAGAGGCCAAAATTTGAATTCTTGACAAATTAATTAAGGAATACAAACACAGAAATAAAATAAAAGCAGTATAAGATAATGTAAGAATAAAGATATTAAAAAAAATCAAGATTATAATAGAAGGATGGGATTAAATTAATACAAAGCTTCATCTTCTATAGATAAAAAAAAAAAGTATTGTTGGTGACTTTTGTGGTTTATTTCAACAAATCATTGCAGAATTTAAGAACAACAAACGAAATCAAAGTATACCTAGAGAGGACAACGCTTTAATCGCTCTTTCCATTTGATTGGTCCGATTTTAAGGGCAAATGCAACCTTTAAAGGAAACCATATCACATATTCAAATATTCACGAATATTGGTCTTGTATTATAAAAAATTCCCTACATGTTGATAATATAGTCTTTGTCAAGGGCATCTAAATTAAATATATTAGGTCTCGATATCAACTAGCCACTATCCGCGGTATGGTTAGTTCTCAGTAATTGATTAATTTTGGCACAAAAGAGGTTCCATTTTTATTTTAATTAGGATTAGAATATCTCTAACAACATTCATATGTAGATTTGTTGATATCTTAGACTTTTAACAGGTCTCATGGATTCGAATCAGAAAATGATTTGCTTGTTTGAGATAGTTTAAATAAAGTACTTCTTCGAATAATATGTCGAAATCAAGTAGTTATGCTTATCATTGTTAGAAAATGAAGGATTATCGATCAGAGGCGTTCTTTATTCTTTTTTCTTTAACGGCATAACCAGAAAATTATCTTTCTTTAAAATGTCATCAAACTTAGAACTCGATCTGCTTAGGTTCTTATTCGTGGAATGTAACTGTTACTTTTCATAAATAGAACAGTCTCAGTTTTGAGATGGTAATAATTTTTATTCTTCAATGATATACAAATCTGTAAATTAATAATGATTGATCACCGTGATAATTTAGCTTAGAATAATAAATTGCAATTTACGCACTCAATTATCTTTTTATTCTCCCTGTGAAATAAGTTATTGGTGTGAGACGTCATTCATATGCTTATATATATTAGTTGAAAGTTAATAAATTAGCTGAAAATTAATAAGTTGTTTTATTTAATTAGAAGCATTTGTTAAAATTAGCCGATAAAATAGTTGAAAAATATAAAAGGATGGATTTATATGAATTTTTTTTACGAGAAAGGTTATATACATTGTTAGTGTAAATTTTTTTAAGTAATCACTTAATCACAATTTATTATTTATAATAATTTTTTTGACTTTTAAAATAATTACTTTAAAGTAAGTCAAACGGTAATTTTCAATGAGTAGAACTGTTTTACAAATGTCAATAGACATTAAAGTTATTATTATTATATAAATTCTACATTTTAGACAAATTATCTTCTAACACATAGCAATTTTAATGTTATTCTGCAAGAAAGCAAAATGTATTTAAACAGTTGAGTTGATTGATAAAAGTATTAAGATAATGTAGCATTGAACAAATTTGTGAATTATGCACTCAATTATTTTATTCTCTTTAAATAAATTTGTGGCATGTTAGTGACACGAAGTTGTTTGAAAATCTGAACACTCAAGTAAGGTGGTTCGTGGTAGTAGTATGAATGTCTGTCAAAAATATTTTGACACTTAAATTAATAGTAACATTATCACGTTTCGAGAGATTAAACCTTATGAGACTTATGATGTTGAGAGTGAGCTTCTATTCCACACTTAAATTATTTTAATACTAGAGATCATGATTTGTTATTAGGGAGGATGATATGTAGAGTGTAGGCCAAATGCCACAAAATCATTCCCCACATCATTGAGGATAGAAACTTAGGTGTAGAGTCCAATTGTCATTTCCATTGCGGGTAATGCGAAAGTGAGATTTTAGAGTAATGGTACATAAATTATTTTTCATTTAAATACTTAATTAACACTTTTTAGTTTTCTCTATCTTTATTTTTATTATATCATGAATTTTTATCATATTTATAATTTTTTTCTTTCTCTATCTTTTTAGGTGTATAACAGAGTGTTTATCAAACTTTTTCGAGATATTAAGCTCCACTAGAACTTCCCTTTTGAGTACATTTTCATTTTCTTTATTTTTTTAAACAAATTTTATTGATTCTTATTGTATTGTAAGCTGTAACCTTTATTTCTTTGGGTTGTTTGATTTGTCGGGTTTGATTAAGACGATTTTATACTCCCATTTTTAGGAGTGTTAGAGTCTTAGCTAGTTGTTTATTTCATGTCATAATTTGCTTAGCTCCACCTTACAACATTTTGTTAGGAAGGAAGTTGTTAATTAGAAACCATTACGTTATCCCCCATCAACTTATGATTAATGTCACTGTTTGTTTGCTGATTAAAAAAAAATGTCACTGTTTGTTTGGTGTTATAATAACCATGTCATCAAGCTGTTGGGCTGGGTCAGGCACTTAGACAGGTGGTTTGGTGAATTGGTCGGGGTGCTGCCTAGCAGAGCACACATGACAGGTCTTTCCCATTACTGTTCAATTATGTTATGCTAAATTATTAAAATGTTTATGGATTCATAACCTCAAGAATAACGATTTAAGTTGCATAATTTGATACCTACTACCAAGGCAATGAAATTCCTTTTGATCTTGTTCCTCCAGCAGCTCAAACAATTCTCTACTAATTTTTTTAATTAATCCAACACCAAAAGAAAAAGAAAAAATGTCAACTATATTTTCAGTTTTTTTGTGTAATAGGAAATGGATATTCAGTTATTGGAAGTAAAAAAAAAAAAAACTATGATGAATTATAAACGAAAAGTCAACTGAAAAAAGTTTCCAACCAAGCCACTTCTTTAGGGCTACAGGAAGAAGACAAAATTACTAACACAAAAGAAACATGTAAGTAAGTCTGTTGTTCGAGATTATATATTTACACTTGACATTTTCGCATCTCAGCTTATCCAACAAAAAAAAGTTTGTCATTATCTCTGATCACATCAATGGAGTCTATTTCTGCTCCTTCTTCATTTGTCACCATTGCATCTTTTGCATCAAACCCAAATTTTTCACCTGTTGAAGAAGATACAATATACAAACAAAAACATTTTAGTGAATGTATATAGACACGATAATATAACAATGTACACATTAATATAATAAAAATCTATACTTTTTTGGTGAATTTATATAGATTCAAGTTTATGGGTCAACACATAATCTTAACACTTAAATTTATGTGTTTTTTTCTCAATTATATGGTGCTCAAGTTTTCTATTTCTATTCGATGTGAGATTTCACTTGAGACTTACTTGAGACTTTACTCTAATAATGAAGTTTTTTCATAATTTCAGTAATAAATTGATGGGAACTTGAAATGTTACCTGCAATAGTTTTTAGTTCCTCTAATGAATCAGGCAACCTTATTAGCTTCCCAGCTTCCATGGAACATTTTTCTCTTCTAACTACAGGGTGACCATTATATATGCTTACCCTTGGAAACTTTAGTCCATTATTAGATCTTCCTCCATTATGCTCCTGCTCTTGATGTCTCCCTTTTAATACAACTTCATCGACCATGACCCCAGTTACATTAATTAGATGCCCAATTTCACGCTTCTGCAGCATTTCATTTAAGGTGGATGAACAAAATTCATGGTTATGCGCATCAGAGACATCTGCACCATTCATGACAAGCAACTGAACCATGTCCACATGATTTTCGGCCATGGCAATTTGGATTGCAGTTGTATCATGGTGATCTTTGGAGTCAACGTTTAGTCCTTGCCTTAGAAGATCGGTCATCACTGTTAGTTCATTTCTTTTTGCTGCTGTACACATGAGATCGCCTGCTATGTTTGGATCAGAGAGAGCAGAAAGCTGGAAGAGGATCCGGAATATTGAGTAATATTTTGATGCTATAGCATCCCATAGTGCAGTGTTACCATTCATGTCTGCAAATAATTAGAATATAAATCATTTCATGAAAGTGAACTATATATAATCAAGAAAAATTCAGAGGGAAATTTAAGTTTAAGAAAGGGAATAGGTATGTTATACCTTTTATATGCATGTTGCATGCATGCTTGAGTAAGACTTTAACACACTCTTCATGCCCATTTGATGCTGCTATGTGCTGCACAACAAGTAACAATTTGTTATGACAAATAAATCTACTTTTAAAGTTGTTGTGATAAGAACTATAGTAAAGGAAGGAACTAATCGTGTAAATGGTTAAATTATTTGGTAAAGAGGTCGGCTGTTTTTTTTAATATCTATGAGATCTGGACCAGAGATTCAAGATCAATTTTAGAATATACAATTTTTTTATTTGATTTAAAGAAAAAGAAACATGCTCTTTGGACCAGCGATATGAACATACCAATGGAGTTTTCCCTTTGGAGTCTCCAATGTCAGGATCCAAACCTGCTCTTAGAAGCTCCTCAAGAAAAGCAGCATTGCCAGTGCTTGCCACAGTTAGCAAGTTCACAGACATGTTAGGGTCCTCTTCTTCGACATTCTCCACCATCAAATCTTTGATACTCAGATCCTTAACCTGCTTGAAATGCTGCATTTTGCATCACAGCTATTATGTTTTAAGATTTGAAACCAACCAAAAGAAGCATTAAGACCTATAACCCACAAGCCAAGATAGCAAGTACCCCCACCTGAAGAAAATTTTTGAGTATTTTTATGTTATCTTCTCTTTTAATCTGCATTGCTTCTAGAAGAGTATTGGTCTTTAGTCTCAGGAGCTGTGTGAGAGTCTTGGTTCTGTAGGTAAGGCTCTGAGGTCTACAACAAAGTGCACCAAATTCTCCAAACATGTCCCCCGTATGTAGAGTCCCTAAAATTCTTTCTTTCTCCATTTCAGTATCGAGGATCTCCACTTCGCCAGAGACTATTATGTAAACATCATCTGGTGCTTCATTTTGCATGATAACATCCTCTCTAGGTGGTATGTATTCTGCCTTCATTTTTGCAACCTGCACATCAACAATTTATCCCATCAATTTAATTGCACAATGATTGATTTAAGTCCGTCCTCACAATTTTTTTTTTATCGACAAAAGTTAATTGATAGTTTAAAGTCCATAGAATTGTTAGAATAAAGTTTAGTTTTTCATACCAGGGACAAAATAATTTCTTTTGAGACGCCTTTAAAAAGATAGACTTTCTCTACAGTTGCAAAAAACAAATGCTGGCAAATGCTTTTGCAAATCGACTTTGGAAGCTGTTCAATAAGGTGATGCTGGTTCAAGCTCTCTGCCTTAAATCTTAAGCACATGTAAGCCAAGATCTGCTCTTTTAACCTTGGAGGCAACCGATTTCGGCACACGAAATTTGATGCTGCTTCAATGCTATTTCTCTGCACAGATAATGCCATGAAACTACATGAGACATTAGTCACAATTACATATAATTCCTGCAGCATTCCACGAAACCTACAGAGATTCCTTCCAATTTGTCAAGAATCTGAACTAAAGAAAGTAGAAAACATGGAGTAAAGAGAAACAGTAGAGAATTTTGGCAGAGAAGACTATCCAATATCACTATTAAGCAAGACTCACATATACACCAGTATTTATAACTTTAGGGAAGACCAAAACAACCCACTGACAAATACTAACTAATAGAATCTGAAACTAACTTTTAACAGAAATAACTAACTCCCAGATCACCGTTTAACAAAGTTATGAATAAGAAATATGATGACATAAATATAATCTCCAACACTAGGAAATCATAACCTATATAAATTATTTTATATAGTACATGTACATGACCTGAAGTTTATTTATATCTCCTAGGTGAACCAAAGAAAAGTGACAAAAATGTGAAAAAAATACTTACAAACTCCATGGTACGGCGAGTTCCTTCAACAACAAGATTTGTCATGTTACCAATCAAGTAAGCATTTAGGCCAAGGTTAAAGAGCATGTAGAAAATAATGAAGATCATTTCTATGGTGTTGACGGCGTGGAGGTCACCATAACCTACAGTGGTCATGGTAGTGATGGACCAGTACATGGCTGAAATGTATCTGATCCAAAGGCTTGTCTCTCGGAAGTTTGGATTCACAGCTCCAATCCATGTCTTTCCTTGGTGGGGGTAACGATCAGCTAGCATGTAATAGAGACACCCAGCACAATGAATTGAAAAAAGTGTTACCTGCACCAGTTTTCATATTGATGTTTCAATATTTTCTATTTCAAATAATAATCTGTCATTTGTCTGGTAAAAAACTAAATGTTTTATTTTATTTTATTATTTGACATTTTGAAACTTTTAATTTTTAATTTTGATATCTATCATTAGTATAATTCCGTTAAGTGATGAAGTGAGATTGTTAATATGTTAAATCATCACTTAATTAATGACGTGATATTGTGGTAACTTGACATATTATCATTTAACGAATCAAGACTAATGATGACATCTATACAAAATAAATATTTGAAAATGTCAAATAGTAAAATAAAAAAAGTAATTTAGGTATTAAACTGAAAAAGAGATATATTATAAATATAAAAAAACATGTTTAAGCCTAAAAATAAAGTCATTTGGGCAGCAAATAGTATATTGTAAACAATGGCAAAATCCTGAAAAATGAGGAGTTTTAATGAAACAATGTGGCAGATGTTTATTGACTAAAACATATAGTGGATATAACTTTTGACATAGGAGTGAAATGAAATATGACATACAGAAAGAAGCCTAGCACATCGGACCCAGAAATAGCTGAACCTGATGTCTTTCTCAAGCCTGACAAATGAATGCAGCTACATCAGTTTTAACGTGGTAATAATAATGGTAAAGTGGGTTGATTATTATTAGAAAAAGAAAGATGGAAAACCTTGTGAAGTATTGCTTGACCCGTCTGATTCTCCAAAATCTGAGCAGGCCCAAGAGGAAGTATGGGAGGCCCACTTTCTGTTTGCCAGTGAACAAATATCCAACTGCCTCATATGGTATAGTTGATGCCAAATCCATCACGAACCATGTAGACAGGTATCTACCTCATTACTAACACTATCATCATTAGTTTTACTTTACTGCATAATTATATAATTGGGACAAACTTAGCAAAACAAGACCACTTAGTTAACATAATCTAAATTTATTAAAATGCAAGTTAGATGTCACTTGCTTATAAGAGGAGTGCTAGGTATACCCTGTTTCTATTTCCTTTGTTTCAGGTGATTATTTACTCTTTTAACTCTTAGTTTCTCTTTGATTATGGGAAAAAAAAATACAACTCAAATTATGCAATAAATGTGTTCAATATGAATTATTAAATGTCATATGACACGAAGAAATTTGTATGAAAACGCAGTAATTTCAAATCAATCAACATGGATTTGTATGATTCAAAAGAGAATGAAAATAGAAATCATTCTCCAATAAAATAACACATAAGAGTCGGTAAGTTTGGTATTCCAAGATTTCGTACCATTTATCAACTTTCATATTTAACAAGAAAATGTTTATAGTATGAAACTAAGTATGGCCTACGTGAAAACATGCCAAGATTAAGGGTTTGTTTGGATAAATTTCTTTCAAAGCACTTCTAATAAAGAAAAAAAATAAAAATTGATCGAAAATTAATTTAGAAGACTGAATAGCAACAAAAAGTGATTCTAAAAGCAACCAGTCACCAATTCTGATTACTTTAAATACTGGACCCTATATTTATATTGGGCTGGCCCGTTTTTGACTTTCTAGTATCTACTGATTTATTTTATGGTACTTGGACCCTGGCCAATATTTTGGTGATAAAATTGAACCAGATGTGCGTTATCTAATTTTGTTCTAGAAAACAATAATCATTAAATATTATTAGGACAAAGACCTTTATAATTATCGGGTTGAATTTGATTGATTATTCAAAACCGACCACTGAAAAGTTTGTCTAACACAAATCAAAGTTATCAAACTTCGGTGGAAATTAGTCCCCGCGTTTACCCTCTCCCCAAAGAGGAATTGGATTTTAGAAAGGAAATCAGAATTAATCCCTCGTGCATGCTTTCGGAGAGAGAATAATATTTATACCAAATCTTGTTCTTTCTGTTAAGATAATAGTATTAAATAGTATGTGGTGAATGAACCTTAATTATATTAGAATAATAACACTTTTACTTCATATTCTTACATTCAAATTCTTTAGAATCATAAAATAGTAAAATTGTTTTGGTCACTTATTCTATAAACATACATTCACCGCAAAAGTTATCCATTATTTTAAGCGTTTGCATGGTGGAAATTAATTTCAAGATAGCTGAAGACTTGTACGTATAAATAAATCAATTAGTTTCTTTTTGCTTGTCCTAATCTAGACAGAGGGAACCACCACTATAAATATGACCCAATTAAATAATTAATTAGCAGTTATTAGTAGTTGTCAAGTTTGGTTTCTGCAACAGATTATTAATTCTATAGAATGGGACAAAAATGAGTGATGAACTAACCTCACTACAATCTTCTTCTTGTCTCGAACTAGTAGATGAGTGGTTCGATCAATGTAAGCCACGAAGAATGTCAAAACAATATCAATACCGAAGAAAAGATCAACAACAGTGTCCACAATATAGATTTCCTTATTAGAAGACTTGTGCATGAAAGCAACTTCAAAGGGATACACCCATGCAGAATAAGCTACCAGAAGAACCATAAAACTCTCCCAACACCTGCACATATATATATCCAACCAAAATTAAAATTTTAAACTCCTTAATAATTTTTGAACACCAATTCTTCATTATGGTGAAAATCAAAATATATATTTGCTTCAAAGGAGGTACTGTAAAGAATTAATAAAGTTAAGAGCCAAAAATGTTAAGTAATTAAAGAACTTCAAAATTAAAAATAAAAAACCTAAAAAAGTCTAACAAGCTGAGATCATATTAATTCACCTAGAGAAACACACACGTTTGGTTTTTCCAAATCGGGGTCTTAATTAATTAGTGGTAAGGTAATTATTGTACCTGTATCTGGAATCCATTGGTGATATGATCCATCCTTTTGAGTTAACTGGATTCTGGCTTGAAACACCAAGTGGGGGGAGAATGAGCTTTGAAATATTCCGCAGATTGAAAGAGGGAGACATATAATCTTCTTCATTGAGATGATTATGCTCCCCTGAATGATCATGCTCTTGCTTGCTGTAACTCTTCTTCAAGCTAGAGGCTAGTTGAGGATTGTACGAACTGAAGTTCATCCCCTCCATTTCTGCTTCTTCTACAATTAAGACAAAATTATTGGTTTTGGTGGGTTCCAGAAAGACTTATAAGGAGGTTGGGATATAGAGAAAGAGGTTAGAGTAGATTCTAAGAAAAATGCTTGTTAAAGGGGAATAGACAGAAAGGGCAAGCTCAACGTATAAGGAGCAAGAGCTTTTATGATGATGATATTATTGTGGATGTATGTATGTAGGAGAGTCGGCAGTGTAGCACTAATGAGGAATGGTGACCCAAGAAAATGAGGTCTTGATTGCGAATAATTCTAAATTCTAATGGTATTGCCCTTAGTTCGTTATGTTGTGTTTATACGTTAGAAAACCGACTTAATTTTGGTCAATTTTAACTCACCTTAACTGTGCTATATTTGATTATCAGTGTTTCAGAAAAGGTTATCTAATCATAAAGACTAAGTGAAATATCATAGGATAATCATCCTTTTCTAATTATCGTATAAGTTGAATTTATAGAATTGAGTTAATTTTTCTATCAATTAGTATTAATTATTAAAATATTAGTTTTATTAATAGAAGAGTTGAGTAAGTTTTAACATCAAATTCTCCAGTTATATGAGATAAAGCCAATTTAATTTGAAGTATAAAAACGTGGGGTATATATAATTATCAGGACAGTGTGGTGCAGATCCACGAACCCCGTGCTCATTCCTCCCTCTTTCCTTCTTCCTTCCTTGCCCCCTCTTGTATAATGGCACAATATTGGAACATCATTTTCTGATGTTACATATTTGGTTGACAGGTTCAAATAATATTAATTATAAACTTATAGGAAAAACACGTACAAAGTTTGTAACCAGCTACAAATTATTGAAAGGTAAAGAATCATGACATCCACGTGCATTGCAACTTGCAAGAATTTCTGTGGTTTGTATCTTGGCATGATAGTAAAAAAGTAAGAAAATAAATAAAAAAAAGGTAATTTCTCTTTGTTGTTTTCAAACTTGAATATATTTTTATTCTTATAAAATAACACTTTTTTATTTTTTTATTTATAAAATTATTTTTCTAATCTTAGTTCCTATCGGTCTACATTTTTTCAATTTTAATCATGTAATAAAAAACTTACAAAGATTATAAATGAAAAAAAATTAAAATCTTGATGGAACTAAAATTGATAAAACACAAACTTTTACAAGGACTAAAAATGAATAATTTTTTTACAAGGATCAAAATTAAAAAAATAAAAACTTATAAGAAATAAAATTATTAGAAAGATAAATTAATAGAGACAAAAAATAAATAAAAAATATTAACTTACCGAAAACAAAATTGTATTTAAGCCTTATTATTACAATGTACCTTTTGAAATTTTAGGTGTGTGTACACACAAATTTTGACTTAAAAGTAAAAATTAAATCAAGAATTTTGGATTGACTTAGCTTTAAACTTTAACACTGGACCGCAGGAGCTAAGCTACTGTTGGGTATGCATGTTGTTGTCAGAGGCTAATATGCTTCATTTAATTGTACGACTCCAACACATGTTAATTGGTTGGGTTGTTTGACATGCCAATTAATGGTAATTGGTGACTTGGTGCATTAGTGAATGGGTTAATTAATAAGATCAGCAAAATCGTTTAGACACTTTTCTTAGAGATAAGAGATGTTAATCACCAAAAAAGAAGAAAGAAATGGTAACGTTTGTTGAATTTGTGCACGGTATCACAACCGTGTTAAACTAATCAGTCACTTCATCTTCCAATTAGAAATCCATGTATATGTAGTGTTAAACATGTGTTGGTGATTAATTTGACTCAGGCGCGTGTTCGCATGCATGCAAGAATAAGAACACGGGTAACTTTATATATACTAGTTAAAAGAGAGGATTTCTTGTCTTTATCTTTATTTTTTAAAATAAAAGGTAGAAAGAAAACGGTTGAGAATAGTGACAATAATTAATTTTTAAATGTGAATGGTTAGAAACATGTAAAGCGTATGGTTAATTCAGTAACGCAAATTTCGTAAGGGAATTGGAACCAGCTAAGATTCATGAAAAAAAAATGAAAACAATTATATATATTGAAAAATAATTTAAAAATAAAAAATGTGTATCCAAAAAGGATAAATTATCTTTATTAATAATTTTTTGCATATTTGATTCAAGTTTATTTCTTTTAATAATGTTATGCATGATGTTAAATTCTTATATATGATAAAATTGTTAATTTTTATAAATAATTATTTTAAAATTTATATTTTAGGGTGATTCTCTAATTGGTGTATGAAAATTAATTCAAATTTTTTGTACCTCTAAAAAAAACCTAGATTCAATGCTTGTTTTTGAGTCAAATAAACAAGAGCCAACCATAATATACTCACCATCATGACCATGAATACGGTAGAAAGAGAGGGGGAAAAAAAAAAGCAGAACCTTATTCTGCAGGGCTCTTTAATGCTACGTTGCATCTACTACCTCAGCATAATTTCTACTGTATGTTTCAAGCATAGAACAAATAAAGTAAAAAAAAAAAGTTATGAATTAATTAGAGACCTAGGAAGCATGATCTTCTTGAATGATTATAATGACCTTTGAGGATAAATTTGACCACAACAACCACAACCACTCGCATATGGTTCTCTATTAATAATACTTCTTTGTTATTTTTTCCTCAAAGAAATGGATTGCATGAAGACAAGTTAGTCACGTAAGTATTGGTCCAGTTATTTTGATAAGATATGAAGGTCGAATCCAACAACAATGACAATTGAAAAATGAAATTCTCCACTTTCTTTGTGACCTTTCTTCCAACTTCCCAAACCATGAAAATGGTGCGTGCATGCGAGGACTCGGATATTTTTTCATGGCCACCTCTCCAGGTTTTGTCTAAGAAATATAAAATAAAATAAATTACTTAGTAAACGTTTAATTGAAAAATATCAACTTTTTAAAACTTCATTAAAATAGGATTTATTATATATTTTGATGAAGAATTTAATTAGAATATGTGTAGATAACTTTGATACTATTAATTGTGAATTTTATGTATGGTAAGACAATTGTCTTTTGTGATAGTTGTTTTAAAAATTATAAACTAGGTAATAATGTAAAAATTATAAACTAGGTAATAATGTAAAAATTATATTAAATTAAATTATTTTGTGAAAGTTTTATCGGAAGTATTATTATTATTATTATTATTTGTTATTATGTTATTTGTATAAAGTATTTATTGATTTTATAAATGATTAGAAAATTAAAAATGACACTTTTAATAAGATTTTTTCCTTTTTAATCATGTATATTCTATTGATAAGGTACAAAGTGAAATCTTGTTTAAGGAAAATCAATTGAACCAATGCTGGTGATTTTTTTTTTTATCATTATTAATTATCATATGCTGCGATAAATAAATTAAGGTATAAAGTAGTATCGGAATCGCATTGGCTTATCTTGGTAGCTAGGAACGTGTTGTCACAAACTCACCAGAAGTCGTAAACTAACCGACATCATTTATTTCGCATTTACATGCATATATCACCAAAAACCATATATAGCTTTGTGGTGATGATGATTTAAAAGAAAAATAATAAAGTTACCCACCTTTTTTACACGTTATTTTATTTTACAACTTAAAAAAACTGTTATTGTCTTATCACAAATTCACAACTAGCTTTATCTTATCTTTTTTTTTTATAACTTAATTATGTCTCATCAAAATATGTGATAAAGTATGGCTCCTAATAAATATGTACCTAACGCTTTAAAGAGAAATAATATGAATTTAGCACTTGATCCTACTCTTCCACAATAAGAATGGAAATGGATGAAAAATACCATTATTAATGTTGAATTCTTTATCCAAAAAATACAATAAAAATAAAAAATTACACAAATAATACATGTTTAAAATTATTCATCTCAATTTTATTTAGTTTCCTTTCTTTTCACTTTTATTTTCTTTCCTAAACTAAATATATACCTAATTAAAAGAAAGCTGCGAAAAGAAAATGCATAAAAAAACCGTTGTAACAAGTTGGAAGCATCCATGTATCAGAATTAAAAGAAAATGTTTTTCTTAACACAAGTTAAAAGCAAATAAACTCTCAAAGCCAAATCTTTGTAGGACAATGTTTAAAGAGAGTTTATAAAAATATTAACAAATTATCTATTAATAAGATTTTCACATCATATACCAGAAATCGAATTTTCATTTTTTTTTAAATATGATTTATTTTTTATCAACTCAATCAATTTTTATTATATAATAAAAATTTCAAAATTCAACATACTATCATTTTTTTTTCTAGAAATATGTAAAATGGGTATCTCAGTGATCGATTTAAAGACGCGTCATGCCGGCAGCTGTTGGCTATGCCGACACTCAGTACTGTACTAGTTTTTTAACTTTTCAATGAAAAAAAATTAGTAAGTTGGCGAATCACTTTATCTATTTAATTTAATTATTGGAGCAACCTCGTTTCATTGCATTGCATATTCGAAACCCATTATTTGTGTCGACAGAAAACCGTGGACTAAGGGGAATGATGACCACTATCATATCACTAGGTTGATTTGAACCATGTTATTTTTGTTCCCCTCGTGAACTTCAACCTTAATAATACGGCATCTCTTTTGCACTCAAGGTAATGCTGTATTCTTTGTTCACATCATAGTACTATAGAAACATGTGTGTATGTCTAAAATATCTTCTTGGGATTGAGCCAGTAGAAGAAAGAACCAACGTTGCACTTAATTGATTCATTTCTCCATATTGGCCGGCTACTTAATTATTATTGTTCATAGGTATTTTCACTAAGAATAATTTAAATTTGAAACAAAAATAATGGCAATTGTGCCTTCTGAGCAACCAAACCACTTGTTAAAATCTTAGCACTAATGTTATGAACAAGATACGATAAAGGGTGGTTGGGGCATTTCAATTTTCATTTCCGGTTCATAATGTCAAAAGAGTACTCTTTGTACACAACCATACCCTCCCCTGACAGACGTCCATTGCTAATTAGTGCATCATTCTTTTGTACTTCAATATTGAAATTTTGCTGTATGTATATATATATATATTAGGGGTGTTTAATTAGAAAGAAAAAAAAAGATGATTAGATATGTGGCACCAACACCAACTTTACATACAGTGGGAAAGGCCAAAAAGTTCACATACAGTTGCTTGCTGCCCTATTTTCCTGAAAACCAAATTGGACCCCATTACTTTTCCAGATAAAAACTATTGGTTAAACTTGAAATGATGATTGGTACGCTTAATGATAAAAACTAATTTAATTATATTGTCAAATAAAAAACTATTTATTCATGTATAGGATTCGATTTGTTTAAATTTATATGTTAAAAATTTGTTTTAATAAAATACGTAATTTTTTAATTTTTTTAATGTGTTTGGTTAAACAATTTTTGCTTAAAAAAATAGTTGTTTGCTTGTTTTAAGAAGTAAATTACATTTTTTATTAAAAAATATTTTTTTTAAATCACTTATTTTAAAATTACTTCTTTTAGCTTTAAACAAATTGTCCCTTAATTTCTTATAAGAAATGGTATAATTGACTATTACTTCATCCATCCTATTATAATTGATGTCATAGTTTTACATAGAGCAAGAAAAATTAATAAATGATTGAAAAATTAGTAATTTTTAGAAAATGAACCTAAACACCATTAATTCATTTTTAGTTTTTGTTGCCATTGAAAAATAAATATAAATATTTGTTGTTTTACCCTTGCCATGAAAAATGATTATTTCTCACCATGAAATTAATCCAAACATACTATAAATCTTCCAGACGAGATTTAGTTATTGAAATTTTTTATAAGGACAATTATAATAATTTATGAAGGGGTGAAATAGGGGAGGTAGCCGGATGCGTTGCAATGCACCACCCATTGCAAGGGAGAGATTACTAATCAGCAAATAAAGAGAATAATGTTACACTATAAGTCTATGAAGGTCTTATATTTGCCATTGCTAAATCCCAGCTTTCCCCTACTGTATAGAAAATATTTATTCGTGAAAAGAACATAAAACAAAGGGCATTAATGGGGCAGGGGATTGGAGGCATTGGTTGCCGCCTGCTCGGTATACAGGCTTAATCAGATGAGGTGGCATGGATAGGCAACCATGTCGGCTTTAATTGCGTTTATGTCAAGATTAAAATTCACTAACATTTCTATCTAATCAAAATTTTCTTTATGATCCTTGAACTGGCCAACAGAGAAGGTAAATCTTCATTGCAGTCCACTGTTGTTAATTGTTTGGTAGGAATGCAAATATATCAGCCAGGCAGTCCATGATCAGAAAGATATCATGATGCTATACGGTGCCAAATTGCATCAAGGAACACAGTTTTTTTTTTTCAGGAACTTTGACTTGCACAAAACATTTGTCTATCATGTTCACAACTCTGCCTTGGATTCCAAGTCCTCTTTCAATGCACCTTCGCTAGTCAAATCCTTTGATTGGTTAGGGGATTGCAAAGGTTCTAGATCATCACCTAAGATTCGTGCAGTGAATTTACTCGCCTCCAAATCAAGGTCTGGCCACTCTGATACTATTCGTCTTGCACCCTAAATAAAGATCAAAGTGGAGGCAAGTTAAAAATATGTGTGAAGTGAAGGAGCTGCAAACATGTCAGCGATAATATGATTTGAGTTTTTACAAGAACAAAGAGACTTTTCACCTGAAGTTTGGGTTCTTTTGTCATGGGATTGTTGCACAGATCAATTGTTTTCGCCTTTGATTTTGTAGCATTACCACACCATGACTCACACCAAAGCCATTCTTGTGGCAGAGAGAAAATGGGCACAATATGCTGAGCATAATTAGGAAGATCCTGAACCATTGAGTGCAAATTTCAGCTAAGGTCCGTCAAAAAACAAAAACAAATGATACACACTAAGGGTAACAGGTGCTATATTAGAAGTAAATGAATATGTAGTCTCAATAAAATAACATGAAACCACATACAAGAAACCCTTAACTTAATCAAAAAGGGCCAAAAAAATTATTTACACGAAAAGTCCTATAGAAGCTATAATTTTGGTTTTCTTAAAATACACAAAAGGTATAGCATGCTAACATTCCTAAAAAAAAAAAAAACAAATGTATGTTAGTTAAGCCTGCCTAAGAAATACAACACACTAGAATAATCAAATTCAGAAGGTCTACAAAAATATTAACCAAACAGTCATTACCAAATATATAAACAAGGAGACCTGATGGTAAAAATGCTTCTTTACATGTTATTTTCTTTGGCTGTAATTGGGAGGGCTCCATATTTTTTAAAGAAAATCGCTACAGGGTTATACTATATGAATGAGAAGAATTTGGTTATATAATTAATGATAAGGCATCAGCATCTTTATTAAAAGTTAAACAGCTACTTTTGGACCCTCATTTAACAGCTAACGGTTTTACGATAGGTTTCTTTTCCAGCATGGTACTAGAGCTGCAGTGACTTTAAATATTGAACCTCACTGCCTTCAATCTTATAAAGTTTCAGTACAAAACTGAAGTAATATTTTTCAATATAAAAAAGCAATCATTTACTGTGCACTGAGATCTCACGTGTTGATGCATGTTGTAGTTACAGAAACCATTGAACCATACTTAACCTTGTAAGTTTAAGCAATTTTTTCATAACTAAAAAAAATGAACAAGAACTACTGTGCTCACTCAAACCTCTAACCTGATCCAAGTTGGCTAGACTATTTGGATCCTTGCTAAGGGTTTCATAGAAAACTCTGAGATTATCTCCGGATGCAGTCTCTCGGAACTTCTTCAGGTCAACAACATACAAAGCACTGCAAGCAGAAATGGAAACAATAATCAGAGAACTGAATTAACTCCAACTCACTTTTGGCAAAAGAATCAAGAAAGTACTCATTAACCTAATATGGTATGGTTTTCCCCGCAAATGATCCTTCCAGAAACCCTATACCACAAGAATAAGGTCAACAAAGAAGTTAGCATTCTATGCTGCATCTATGCCAATAATTCATGTACAATGACCAGAAATACAAATGATATAAATAAATTGAAGTTCAGCAGAGGCCTTTACTTGTCTCCAAAACCGATAGCCGTCCATCTCCCTATTGTTGTCACAAAATGGAGTATACGCCAGAGGTTTTCCTTTTATGTCCATGTCATAGAGTTCTCCCATGTCAGTCCTGACAATCTGATCAGCATCTACAAAAATGACCTGAAAACACAAATTTTTAAGTAAAGATTTTCTTTTCATTACCAGCATCCTTTTCAATGTCATGTGTGGTGCATGTGACACCATGACATTAAGAGTGCAGAAGAGAACAAAATAAAAGCATGGGATTTGATGCCGAAGAAGAAAATCATGATACCTTCTCCAAGGAAAGGGGAAAGATGACATCAAGGAATAAAATTTTATATGCCCAAATTATTCGCTGCTTTTCTTTCTGCTTATGCAACCATGTAGGCCATTTGTAGGTGATTAGTTCGCATTCAAAACCATATTCTTGAGCCATGTGAGGAATCAGATCCTGTTTGTTAAGACAACAAGCAAAATAGTTCGAGGAATTTGAGCAAACTCATTATATTCCACTTTAAATATCCAATATACAAATGAATAAACATTGAGGCATATACTGTGTGAATGTCTAACCTTAAAAGGAGGAGACAGGTAGTTCTTTATGAACCAGAATTTAACTGGACGGTGTGTATTCTTTAGAACACTTAGAATCATAATCTTTAGAAAGCGTTCATATCTGGCAAAAATACATCAACCAAAACAAAGTGAAGATTGCATTTGTGATGATAGAAACTAAATAAATCTAACAACAACAATAGCCACTAGATGATAAATAACTATCAACTTACAAAAAATATATATATATATAGAATTTAGGTATAATGTAATATGCATTTAGAAGTGTACTTTTGCCTACACAATTTCTATCGGGTAAATCCATGAACACCCAACATGTGTTTCATAAAATTTTGATAGGTTTGACCTCCCAAAATCCTTACATTCAAAGCGTCTAAATATAATCATCATCCTAACTCCCCCTCTTTCATGTCACCAAATAGCAGTGCATACAGTGAGTTTTATCTATTAAAATATCAACTTAAGGCTCTAATGTCCCACTGACCTTCCTATTCTTCCTGGCATAGACCCTCCTAATGGGCTAATGCAGCCTCTAAGGACGCATTTAGGCAAATAGTTTAGGCATTTATTCAATAAGCTTTTATCACATGAGGGTTTAAGCCATAAATTTGAACATGACACTTATTCAAATAAGATAAAAAGAGCTTAGGGGAGTTTTCACGATACATATAATAAAATAAACTTCCCATAAACTCTTCCAAATTCCAACTATGTAAAACAAATAGATGAGTAATTTCATGAAGGAGCAGAAAATAGGCAATGTTTTTGTCACACATTAAAGGCAGTTAAACAAGACTTAATGGAGTGAGATATAAATTGACAGATGGTGTGCCTTAGGACGGAATGGAGAAAAACTATAAGCTTGATGGAGGATTAAACCCGTTGTTATCTCTATGTTCCAGATGATCCCTTTTTAGTCTTTTTTTCTCTTATTTCTGCTCCTTTTTATTCCTTCTCCTCCTCTTTTCTCTCTTCTTCCTCTCACCATTCTGCTTTTATCCTATTTTTTTTCTCTCATTTGTCTTATTTTCGATTTATCATTGGGTTCATCTACCACCGACCCCAATTAACTTGGGTTAAAGGTGTTGTTGATGTTGATGTTGATGTTTATCTTATTTCCCCTTTCCCTTCCCCTTGCCCTTCCCCTTCCACTTTTTTTTATCAACCTCCTTGTATCTATCATTGGATTCATCTACCACCAACCCCAATTAGCTTGAGTTAAAGAAGTTGTTGATGTTGATTTTTTGCCATGCCACATACATGTGACAGTTCCATCAATATCCCTATGAGATTTTAGATCAATGAAAATATTTCTTAATTTTCAAAATTCACACGACGAGAAAGAGATGAAGTGTTTAAAAGTCATAATCAAAACTGAAAAGAGACCAAAAGATGGCTTTCAGCCATAATTAAAAGCAAATTATAATATCAAGTTAATATAAGGGAACAACTTACAAGTGTCCAGAAGCAATTGAAAAGATATTAATCGTTTTTTCCACGGCGTCCAGCCCTTCCTTTCTCCTATTATGAAAAAAGGTTCAGTCAACTAAAACCACAGCTATCTCAAGCAAAGAATTACATAATTCAATTTCAAAGCATTGAAGCATAAATACAACACAAATCAGATTAAACATTTTATAACACAATACCAGGTTTGATTATATGATGTGTTCTTGAGAATTTCGGAATGATATTTTCAAGGAAATCTAATAAAAGTAAATGAATCCATGCAAAAGGAACAGGATGAAGAAACGGAGGTGAAAAACTCACTGGTGAATTGGTTTCAGCATTTTTAGGTTGTTCATTATTACTAATGAAACCAGAAGCCCATTTCAGTAAGTTAGAATTCCAGCTACTTTCCTAAAAAATATCAAAGAAATCTGTGAGGATTTGCACTTGTTTTGCCTTTAAAGGATAATGTTTTCTCTTTTACTACACAAATAATTTTCAAAAAACAACTTTCAAATCCAAGCACTCACTTTCTTCTTATCTTGTGGAGCATCATCATCATCAGAAATCAGCAATTTCTCATGTTCCTTGCCCTTTCTTTTCACTACATCCATATGAACTACTTTACCCCGTAAATCATTAATAGTAATGAATTTTGATGATTGTTTATTCTGAATCCCATCAACTCCATCCTTTAAAATATAGAGCTCAGAACTTCTACCAGGAGCAAGCTGCAAGAACCAAACCCCGGGAGAGACTTTCATTTGCCAATATCCAAGATTAGCCATCACAATTGTATCAACTAAATGGGGTGTAGTTTTGGTTCCAAGAATCAACTGAAGACCTCGAGGAGGATCATGATCTTTCTCAGAGCAATGACCTAATACATGAACAATTGAAAAGAACAACAATGGATTCTTAGAATGTATTACTTAACAATTAATGCTTTATGATGGTATCAAAAGGAATCACCAGCCTATTTATTTAAATAAAAATGCAATTTTACCTGTTAGGACAAGAGCTTCAAGTTCAAAAACTGCTTGCAATGTTCTTGTGTCACCAAGGTTCTCAAGCAGAATGTTATCCAGGTCATGACTGCAACATGAGAAATCATAATAAATACTACAAAGAAATTTATAGTTCACAAGATGTAGCCATTGCACATGCACATGCATAGAGAATACATTAAGTTGATTAAACAAACCTACTCTGGAGGAAAGGCAAATTTACATCCACTTTCCTTCTTTGTTTCAGAAAGAACAAGGTGAATGCTTTCTATTGACACAGAAATATGCAGCATTCATTTATACTAGAACTCACCAATTTAACTTGATTCAATGCTTTTGTTTTAAAGTCTGCACCTTATACTAGTTATGAAACCAACTCAAGTTTAGAATCTCTAGATGCAGAGCCTGTCCTCTATTCTTCTTTGCAGTTTACATATCACATGCTTCTTTATTATCAAAGATAAGGGTGTTTTGAGGTAAAGTATAATAGCATGTCTAGATTCTAGAATAGTTTAACATTGTAGTAATTAAAGAAGAGTGGGATCAATGTGATTTACTTCAACACCTGTCCTTAAACCTTTTGTACTTCCACACAAGTAGACAGAAAAAAAGATCAATCAAGCAATCAGTAAATTATCATACAGTCTTGTAGATATAGAATTATTCATAAACCACCACCAAATAGCTCAATCTTTTAGGGTACCAGTAAAGAACCAACTAAAATCTTTAGCTGTTAAGTGGAGACTTATGAATGGTTTTATAGCCAACAAAATGTTAAGGATAATACATACACAGCAATAACAGGCTCAACAAGCCAAGGTTCGGGAACATCAAGATTCATGGTGAGTGTCTTAGACAATGGCATGTTAGCGAAAAAAGCCTTAGGGCCGTTGATTGAAGAGTCAGCACTGCTAAAATCATCCTGCAAAAGACATAAAAAACTAAAGTACTCAAACCTCAAATCTTATATGGAATTATCTACAGGCTAAAAGTGTAATATATACCATTGATGGTACCACATATCTGTAGTAGTTCTTCAGAGGAAGATCAGCAAGGGAACTCTGGAATGAAATGAAAAATGGCATTGAAAATTGGCACATTACATAGGCAGTAAACTAAAAGAAAATATAGCTAATAGTTGTAGCAAAAATGCCACATTTTTTTGGTAATAAATCTCAGAGTCAGAATCTATAAAAGCCAAATGTAAAGCAATAACAAGAGGTTTACAATACATGAGAACAGTAAGATATATACATGAGAAAAACAAGGTTTCCACTACAACAACTGTGAAGTCTTGAAAGGGTAAGATGTATGCAGTCTTATCCCCATGATTGGAAATCAAGAAAAAATATTAATCATTTTAAATTAGATTTTCCAAATTTCATATAATAAAATAGGGTGTTAAATTTACAAGCTAATAAATTACCAATGTAGAATGAATGAGCTCTTTCTGCAAGCTTATATAGACAGACGTGCAAAAGGAGTAAGCAAAATCATAATACCAGTTCAGATAGAAGTAGCAATGCAAAGGCCAACTGAAAAGGGCACAAACATACAGCATAATAATAGATGGCTTTGGACCTTAGTAGAGCCAGATTTAAGGGGAATTTACAGCTTACTCACAAGACCAACAATACTTTGGTTTTTGTTTTCTCAAATTCCAGGTGAAACAGATAACAGTTACAATTCTCTTTTTATCTTATTTTTATTCAAAACACACAAGACTATTAAAGAAGGAATAGCTGCATAACAGAAAACTGGAATGTTTAAAAAATAAAAGTGTAAATAGAAATATAGACATCAACAAACCAATGGATTCAGAACAATCCTCATGCTGGGTTGAATGTATTTCCACAAAACTCGAAGAATTCCAGACAACTTCTGACTGGTTGGACTTAAAGGATCGAGACAAGCATCAATGTGAATGCTAGAATTTTCATTATGTAGAATAATAGCACTGCAAAAAACAATGGTATTAATTTATATAATATATATATATATATATATATATAATATTATACAGTTAAAACTTAATACAGCAATCTATACATGAATAAACCTTAAGAAAATAAATTCAAGCACTATTCATGCCTTTACTCTACTACTTTTCATTCTATTTTAAATTGAGTATACATTAACTAACCAATATTACCTATGTTGATCATTCAACATCTCAAAACGAGCACTTTCAGAACTTCGCTCTCTTGTAGCCATTGAAGATGATACAGTCATGACAATATCACTTATGAATTTGCTACAAAAAAAGCATAAGGGAAGATTAAAGAATTGTCAAATTTTCTGAAAACAGATAAAGATTGGACAGCTATAAATTAACATTTGCAAATTCTATCCATCAATAGCTGAAAAAGAAAAGCATATAATAAATGCTTCAAGCATTTTATATGGATTTCTTAAAACAATTAAACAAACTCTGAGCATGACAAGCTTTAACTTCAAGCACAACATCTAACTAAGGACTGCAAAAAAACAGAGACAAAAAGACCACAGACTACAAACAGCCAATCAAAGTGTTGTTAAACTTGCATCGTTCTAAACTATCATTTTTCTCTTAATGCTGGGAATCACATTATGTTTGTCTTTAACTCGCATGTAGTGTATTGCCCGGAAGACCACATAAGTGAAAATATGCTCATGCGGCCCCCCAAAATGCATAGAGAAAATAACTGGTGTAGTTATTTGCATAGACAAAATAACTGGTGTAATCCACATAGTCATATATGCTTAGACCCTGTTTAGATATACTTTTCAACAAAAACTTCTAGGAGAGAAAAATAAGAAGGGAAAATAACTTAAGCTTCTCCCATAAGCTAAAATTAGCTTATGCACAAGTTAAAATCAGATTTTGCATAAGTTAAATGAGAGAGCTTCTACAATTAGCTTTTGCATAAGCTAATTTGAGCTTATGGGAGAAGCTTAATTCATTTTTTTCTTATTTACTTCTCCCATAATGATATACATTTATAGGAGAAGAAAATAAGAAGTTAAAATGAATAGAGTTTCTCCCTAAGCTAAAATCAACTTATGCACTTCTCATACCAAGCAAAATGTAAAATGGAAATTTGTAATGAGAAGATGATAGATGTAACACAAAGCAATAACCACAGAATACCAATCAAAAACACTTAAAGCAAAGATCAAGAAACCTTGTCAGCATGTCAGGGTCAACATCCTGCCATTTTACTTCTTCAATAATTTCCAAAATGTGCTTTGTCCTCTGCTTAAACTCTATTGACTCAAGAAGAAGCAGATCAGGGCTCAAAAATGTGCTTTCATCAATAGGATAGGTTACCTATAAAACATAAATGTTAAGGTAAATCTAGGAGGGCAGACAGATCTTATCATTGATGAAAAGCTAATCAAATTTGAATATCACACAATGACATGACAGAAACCAAGTTCACTATGAAATAATTGACCAAGACAATCTTACCCTTCCATTAGTGAAGACAGCATTAGCACTAGATTCAGACCCAAGTACCCTATGGAAAAAGTACTCAACCTGAAAGCAAGAAACATCAGTAATACAAGCTTTTGAGATTACCGAAGAACAAAAGTCAGTGAAAGGCTCTGAGATTGAGACTAGAAAGGGCAAAACTCCTCAAAATAAATACATGAAGGGAGAGACAAGTGGAGAAAGCAAGAGAAACAAAGAACAAATTCTAAAAGGCACTAGGATTAAATAAAAACAAGGTCAGATGTGAGGGGGAGCATTGATCGGGCAGATGTGCACCAAAATTTAATTGTTTAAATGGCAAAGTAACCAGAAGTACCTTGCTCAAATGCCTTCTCACTTCATCCGCAGAAAATTCTAGGAGGGCAGATCTATAGCCATCAGATGGTAACCCATTAGCCTCAGCAAGCTCACAGACCTTATCAATAAATGCTTGGGTGCTGTCAGCTTCCACAGCTGATGAAAGCAAGTATTTCTGCTGATAGAGTGAGCACAACTGATCCAAGAAGTCTAACATGTTCTTCTTATGGCTGTATAAAACCATACATTCACACAATTGATATAAAACCATAACGTAGCTTTGAAAAGAAATTTGCAAAACTACAGAATCAAATACTAATAAATCAATCAATTAAAAGTCGACTAATTCCACAATTAAAAAAACAAACCTATATGAAGATGAAGTGATTTCAAAAACCTTCACAAAAAGGAGGTTAAATGAATCTGTACTCTGATTGGCACTAAACAGAAAACCTATGCGAGCTTCTTTGGACCCTTCTCTCTGTAGCATAATGAGAAAATAAAATAAAATGATGCGCAGATTCAGAAGTACTGAATAGGTAGGTCAACTCTTTTTTTTTTTTTTATCAGCAGGTCAACTCTTGATAGGCATTAGGAGAAAAAAAGCTAAAAGGAAGAATGTTAAACAGAATTGCAAAATTAATATTAACCAGGTAATTTAAGCCTTGGCGAAGCAAATGAAAGCCACTCCCTGAAGTGATGTCAACAGCAAGAAGATGTGTCACAGGCTTCAAATCATCCATTGCTGGGTTGCATAAAAACAATCCACATGTTAAGACAAAAAAAAAAAAAAAAAGAATGTAAGAATAAACCTATTGATTTCTAACATGTTCAACAACTTACTTCCAGGAGAATGCAAGTAGTCAATATCATTCAGTATAGATGCCTCTCCAAAAATAAACTTAGACAGAGATATGAACCTTGGTTTATTATCAGAAATAATCTACACCAAATAGAAGTTGGTTAGTGCAATGTCATTATACAAGTTTCCAAGTTGCAAATGATTAAAATACCATACCCGAGGATTATAACGTTGAATGCCAGCTTCTGACAGCAACTTATCTAATACATCAGTGTCAGATTTTATTTGTCCAAAATATACTTGTTCCTGTATTCTTTGAGTCTCATCATTCAAGGCATTTAGTAAAGCCTCCTGGTAAAATCAATTGTAAATATATAAGTGGCAGAAAAGCTTATTTTATTAACACTATCATGACAACACATTAATTATTTAACTATAGTTAATAATGAATACTGAATACTTGAAACTTAGGTTGAACACAAAGTAGACCTGAAGTTAAACAACACATCAAGCACACTACTAAAATAGATCTGGATCCTTTGTAGTGAAGGGTGCACATTATCAAGTAATGTGAAAGTGGTTAACTGTTACAATATTAAGAAGTAATATATTTATAAAAAAAACATTTCCAATCAAAGAAAGTATAAAATATTGCAAATTGAGGAATTCCCTAGTTACTAAAGGAAAAAAAATGGAACTGCACAAAGATTAAAAAATAGTTGCTTTAGAAATAAGATGAGGTAGAGGAAAACATTCAAAAAGTCATTACCTCAGTTGGATCAATAACAAGTCCGTTCATCAGCAGAGAACAATGAATCTTAGACAAACCAAGCTTAAATACAAGCATGGAGCTTTCTTGTGACAACTCCTTCAACTCTGGCTCCTTTTGCAGCTTTAATAGTATCTCTTGAGGTGGGGATTTTACCTTTGGCCTAAAGAAGAATAGTGAGAATATTTAATCCATGTCTATAAATAATACAGCTATAAACACAAAATGTTACCATATTAGAGAAATGTCAGAAGCACGCTAGTCAACAGAAAAGTCCAGCAAAACTCACAATATTGTTTCCACAAATGCCCCTTCAACATGGTGCAGTTCAAGATGAGCATCATCTATATGATCATCTGATTCAATGCGTAATTTGTTAACCTACAAAACATGTACGATAATGTCAAAATGTGTTGACAAAAAGCTTATCTATGATGCAGTCATGTCATAGTATCCATATTACAAAAAGATTGTTACACTGGACCCTATAGACAAAATAGGTGCACATATTATATGAAAGCATTAGGATTACCTTGGTTTCTAAGTTAATGGGGAAAGGGTGAAACCACTTACGAGGCTGTGAAATATTTGGACACTAGGTCCAGGACCTCTAGACTATAAATCCTTGAACTAGTGATTATATAGAAGAAAAATTAAATATATAGCCATGGACAAGGAAACAAAAAAAGCAGTGTGAATCACAAGGGTAGCAAGTTGAAGTTTTGGATCAAATCAGAAACTTGACAGATTCAAAGTCTGAACTTAGGTAATTGCAAGATTGTTAGAATAATATGCATGTTCAACATATAACTTCTTTCAGTTTTCTCCCAACATATATACTTCTGGATTTCAGTCATCTTAATATTGTATATAAATATTTTTAATGAAAATAAAAACAGTGGTAAAAAATCTCATATAAACAGTGTACAGAAGATAACTAATACTGAAGGAAAAATTCATACATTGCTCAAAAACTCAAAAGCCAATTGAATGTCATGGTTTCCCTTGATATAACTGAAGAGACGTATAATCTGAAAAGTGGAACAACAAAAACAGTGTATCATAAACTTGGCAGTAAAACTTCCTCAAAAATATGTTTGTGTATACTTCTGATTTCTGAACATAGGTGAATATTACCATATCGGATATATCCTCCTCAAATTTATCTCCATCCTCTTTGGCAAAATGATTCTCTAACCGCATGATGGATTTTGAAGAATACAGCACAATCCCAAATCTCACAGGAAAATTATTCTCATACAATGATATGATCGTATCAATGGACTGCAAGGTTCCAAATATGAGGGATTTCACTTGGAAATACTTACAAAGTTACAAAGAACAATGTGAAATTGTTAAGCTTGAGGAAATAAACTTGCCTCAAGACCACAGATGGTTGCTGGGTCAAGAACAAAAACAGCATGGAAAAGATTTTTACGGATGTGACGTAGCTGACCAGGGAAGACCGGCATCAAGATCTAAAAAAAGAAAAGATTATGTTCCGATGAAAATTTACAGGAAGGATACTTTGAAAATAATAATATTGTCTAGTTTTAAGATCAAGTAATTAACCTCATTTAAATTGCTCCTCCACCTTTTGTACTTGGCATCTTCTTCCAAATTGTTAAGATAATGTACGTGAGTAGTGCGGAAATCAACGCGAAACATACTGGACTCTGAAGGAGGTGAAGTTGACAGCAATTTTCGCACAGTACTATGAGGTATCTGCAATTACTGGGATCACTATTACAATCTAAATATATGGCAAAACATCAATCAAGAGTAAAATATCTGTGTCAATTTCTCACAACAGATACACAACCGTGAGTCTTAAAGAGAAATGGAAAGATACAAATAGGTAACCATTAAAATTCTAATTGTTCCAACAGCCAATTTGTTCCACCAAAGCAATATCATTAACTACTACACTTTTTCCTCATTTTACAAAATTTTTTCCCAACTCTTCTTAGGTGGCTATTACTGATTGCATCAAATGACATTGTACTCTGATGAGACCCCAAGACCCAAGATCACTAAGGTATATGTGAGGAGGGGCAAGAGATGTGATGCACCAGATCATGCCCAAGAGAGAGACAAATAAGGAATTTATTCCACTTAGTAACAAACTACCCAGTTGGCAGCAGAGGGGAGGGATGTGTGAGTCTGTTGTATGGGAGGGTATAAGCCTAGAAGGGGGATTAGTGAGACGGACTGGAATTCTGTGGGGTTTGGGAGAGGCTAGGCTGCCTAGGCACTGTTGAATTTCCTAGAGACATTTAAATTTTCTTCATGTTCTCTTTTGTATACAGTCTCATACCCAGGGCCTGATATCAGTTAATATAATATAGTTCCATTCAGTTTCATTATCTCTTCTCTGGTACCTGGCATATCATATTTTTTTGTTATTATATTATTTATAATTATAACTATACAGATTCACTCGCATTCAAGTATTAGAATTCAGCAGAAAAAAATTCACATGTCCATTAATATTAGGTCCATAAAGAAGTTAGCTAGAAATTAATCCAATGCTAAAATAAACCAAAATTAAGATTAAATGGCATTCACCTTCAATTTTGAGAACTGATCAGCCAACAATAGATCCTGATGAACCAAGTCAATCAACCTAATCAAAGATAACAAGAATAGAATATCAGAAGTTTGAAATTTTTAATTTAACTTTAAGGCATCCAGTGTCTTATGCTGCTCATGCATTGTTTTTGAAACCAACATAATGTAACATTTTATTAGGCTCAAATTATTTAAAGAAATCAATCCTATGTTGAACTGTTTTCACTTTAGGAACTTATATTTTATGAGTTTATATATGATTTGGTCGTTTATGTAGTTTGATCATGTTTATTACCAGTGTACTATCACATTTTATTATTATGGTTTGATACTTTACTTTATTTTGGAGTTGAAATATTGAATTATTGTTGTATTAAGAGTATTATGCTATATGTTATTACAGTTTTTAACATTATTTTTTTATAATTTATATTAGGTAAATTCTTATTCTTATGAATTTATAATTGAAATCTACAGAAGCTCCACAAGTTTGCGTAGACTCTCAAGTTTGCCAACCTTGGTAAGAATTCATGCTAAATATTAATCTAGAGGCCCAATCAATGCAAAATAATCACAATCCAATAGCCATAACCACAAGCTCACAACTTCCTTTGGAAAATCTGTGTCTCTATTAAACAATTGGGCCCACAAAACCGCAACCAAATGGCTACCAAATGTTTGTTTGCTTAGAACCCAAAAATAATTCTTTAAAATAATAATTAGCTGATAAAAGCATATACAAGTGTAGGTAACCCGATAACTAGGTATCTAAAATGAGGAATTCCATCAGATAACTTAGCTGCCTTAAATAGGCTCAAACAGAATAAACAGAGTATAGTACAAATGGACCTTGATCTAAATCTTCCAATCTTTATTGTTCATAACAAAAAACCATCAGGATGCAATAGCAATTTCTTCATATGAATATATGATAAAGAAACAATAACCTCAGGCTATAACACAGGTGCAAACATGAAATACCAAGGACAAAGAATATCTCACCATTATAATATAAATGATAAATGATATCAGCAGGAGAAAAAAAAATATTACAGGTAAAGGTCAATATCTTCCACATTGACTAAAGCACCATTGATAGCCATTAAAGACTTGCCAGGTGGGATCATCCGCTGGTTTGCCATTATTTCATCTTGAACAGAATCATCAAGCTGTTGCACAGCACGTCACAGATCCATTAGAACAACAAACAATTACTTGGGAGTAAACTGTCTTATGTTAGCATCCAATGAAAGTAACAAAATTATTTACCTTCATGCGAGACAAAGAAGAAACTATGTTAGGGAAATTTTGATTGATATCATGCATTGACTGTAGAGGATCAGAGGCACGGACTATTCTCTGTACAGTTTGATGCCCTAGATCTGTCATATTAAAATATATATTACAGCACAGTTCATTAAACCCTACTAAACTGAAAATAAATTATCAATCAATTCCAATAATCACAAAAAGAAAAGGTTCCAATACAGCAATACCCTTTAGTTCCCAAACATCAAGTGTATCTGATACAGTTGATGACAATAGATAATCCCTGAAAGTCATGATCTCAGATGTTAACTCGGGTTTACGCTCCTGCACATAAACACAAACATTTAAATGCATATGTACAAACAACAAAATTTTAAATATGAATGTCAATTTATTGATATCGAACAGATAGAGTAGAAAATGTCATCACTCAAAAAAAAGAAGTAGAACCAAGATAACATTATGCACACCAAATAAGAAAGCATGAAAAATATATTATAATAATTGAGAGGAACCTGCAATTATGATGTCTTGAACTAAACATAGCATCCATAACATGAATGGTTAGAGCATAATGTATGAGCAACCTATCAATTCAAGATAAACAATCTCAAGTCTCAACTTCGAGGTGAATTGTGGCCCCCATAGTTTCATAATCAAAATAAACTAGCAGAAGGGCTTTTTCCCAATTTATTCTCCAATCTCCAGTGTGATGCAGTTGTCATATTTTCCTGTATTTTCTGGTTATGTTTCTATTTTTATCTTCTTTTATTAATTTCTCATTTTGTTCGGACCTTTCAAAGGCTACAACATAAACATCTAATATAGTGGTGGTTTTCCTTTGACACTTTCAACAACAACAATGACGACAAAAGCCTTATCTCAATAGATGAGGTCCGCTATATGGATCACTTGACACCACTGACCAAATCCTCATAAATATTGTTCACCATGAGATCCCTCTTAACAACTTTCTCCAATGTCCTTCTTGGTCTCCCTTTCCCCCTTTTTATAGGGCTAAAAACCTTGCAATCTACTCTTTCTACTGGTACTTCCTCAAGTGATGTCACAGCAATATCTCCTTAAACAATTTTTTTGTCATTGAAAGTCGACACTTTTTAACAACCAAAACAAATTGTCATTTATTCCTAATAAACAAAAGCATATAGAAGTTAAAAGTCATTTCTCAGGCTAACATTTGTCAAACTGTGCATATATCAATCATAAAAAAGGGGAAGGGAAACTAACATGTATGTTACTGTTACATGATAGAAAATTGGCACCAGAAGACACCTCTTTCTAATTTAATTTGATACAAATAACAGAACTAGTGACAGTGCCTAAAAATATTAATTTTCCTCTTACACATGTGTGATGAAAAACAAATATAGGTAAGAATTGAGATGTACAAACCAGAATTTTAGAGAATATGAATCCTCTGACTTCTTGGCTAAGATCTTCAGTGCGGGGATCCTCCAAAGTCACACCTGCAACCAACAACAGCATTAATAAACAATAAGGGAATTAAAAAAAAATCCTTGAACATTTTATTTTGATGAATAATGCGTTAAAAAGACCGATGAATTTGTTAGGAAACACTTCATTCAATTATCTGTTTCCAAATCAATAATCAAAATTCATATGACTATCAACTTGAAAGGTCAAAGCCAAAACAACAAGAGAATACTTTGAGAATTAGGACTTGTGAACCTACAAAATGAACCAAAATTACATGAAAAGGAAAGTAAGGCAGGAGTAAGAGAAGTTTCATGAAGGGGATTAAGAAAAAAAATTATCAAGCTATAGAAAATGCAAACATTGAGATGATACACAGAAATTAAAGGAAAGAATAAATACTGTCTAGTTTCTATAATAATATTACACAACCAAAATTACGAGCCAAGTTAAAAAAAAATGAAAAGGAGAATAAAGCAATTACAATTCATGTCAAAATTGCTTCTACATTCAAAATATAAAACCTTAAGGAGTAATCTGCAATCTACAGCAAGTCAATTGTTCGAACCTTTTTTAATTGCACTGTCATCCATGGCCTTATATTCCATATTCTTAAAAGCGAGTTCCACACCATAACCACCCAAGTTTACTGAGTCGCTTGCACCAACAGAGCCACAGTGGCCAAAATTTGTTTCACATCCAGCTGGCAACACCGGTCTCAATACATAATTAACTTTTCCCTGAAAACATTTGTACAGCATGTCAATATTTGCAAGGCAACCCGTATAGAATCATTACAAGATTGTTTTGGGGATAATTCCAACAAAGTATGTCTTAATAAAAATAAAAAAACATTTACCACAGAGGAATCATAAGCAATAACAGTTGTTACCGACGCCAATTTAAGACAGTTGGTAATTATAAATTTGTAACTGTCTTCTTCTCTTCATGTTGAAGTTTTCTTCTGTCAGAAAATAAATAACAATAGGTGTGGCTATTTTCCCTTCATTTTAAATATTCCAATTGAAATTCTCCCATTTGGCATTTTCTAATCTTAATGGTAAGTATATAGATACATTATGCATCCTTTTTTGTACAATAGTAAGCAACAAATTTGGAAATACACTACAACTTGTTTATTATAATTAAGACCGGAGGTAGTATAATATTCCCTAAACAGCATAAACAGAAAGCTAAGAAAGGACCTGTTTGGCAGCTTCAGCCAGTGCAGCATGAAACTCCTTAAAGCAACCGGTCCCAAGTGCGCCATAAAGTATAGCAACTGGACCTCCAGCACTCGAATCAAAATGAACATGATCAAAATCAAACAGTTGCGGTCTCTGAGACGAATCACCCACCCTAACGACGTTGGAGCGCAATGCAGCAGCATAGTGTTAATTAAGAATCAAGTTTGGAAAAAATGAAAGGTAAAAAAAAAAAAAAGCAGTAGCAAAGTACTGACGGGGTTTGAGTTTGAAGCCATGAGAGCAGTTGGGAGACATCGAAAAACAAGTTATGGGCAGTGTGAACCCAACAACACTTCCCTCCGGGGCTTTTGAGGCTTATCCCAAGACGCAAGGGGTCTAATTTGGTAATTTCAGCATCAGTACCTTCGAGAGGGAAAGACGCCAGAGATTCGTGAGCTAACTGGCGGTAAAGCACGAGAGCAGGGGAAGCTGATCTGAGAATAAGAGAGAACTCGAACAAGGACGCTAAGGGTTGACTCAAAAGAGGACGCGCGTGTTGCAGAATTTCGATGACGCAAGCTTTTGCGGAATGAGATTGATCGTCGGCAGCAGCATTGAGCCAAATGTCGATGAAGTCCCAGAAAAGGCGTGGCTCTTGTTTAGATAATAACTCACTGCGAATGAATGAAATGTTGTTGATAATGAAAACGAAGAGTGTGAATTGAAATTGAAGGGAAGAAGGCGTACCCGGCTTCTAGAAGGAGAGGAGTGCCGGACCACTTAGCGGCAAGGGCAGCTTGGACATTCTTGGGCCTTGGAGTCTCAGACCAAGCAATTCCAATTCCAAGGATGAGGAAAAGGATCAAAACTAAACATGCAGATCTAAAACCCATTACCGATTAGGGTAGTATGGGCATACATACACACGCACACGCGCACTCAACTTAACTCAACTCAATCAGATCAACGATGTTCTGTTCGGAGAACAACGCTCTCAATAGTCAATACCCAAATCCCACCTTGTTATGTTATCACTCTTCTCTTCTGCCCTGCTCTTTTGTTACCATTCACAAGGGTTTTCATCTCTTTTTTGCCGCACTAGACCATATTCCAATTCATAAATAAATGTTAATTATATTTTTTTCCTATATCATAAAATATAATTAACATTTAACAAATAAATATTAAGAAATAAGAACATTTAGTTGAGAGTGAAAGTAAAAAATCTCACTCTTCAAATTGTAAATTATAATTATAAGGAAAAAAATCATTTTTATTATGATAAAAAAATTTATTTTGTTTTTGTCTTTTAAACATATTAGATATCGTTTGTTTCATTTTATTAATGTATTTTTTATTATTTAAAATATTTTTTAAAGCGTTTTAAAGATGATAAATAAAAAAATACAAGGATTAAAATGAAAAAAATGTTAAATTATTGGGAAAAAAAGTATTTAACCATAATTATAATTATATAATATAAGAAAGGATTAGCTTCACTTTTGTTTTTTATAATTTTGCAATTTTGGACTTCACATTTTTTTTTAATTTAATAATTTTGATCCGCCATGGATTTAGTGAAAGTCTCCTTGTTATTTAGCTTCCTAGTATGTATAATTTTATCTTATCCTAAAGCAAGAAAAGTGTTTAGACATAATATATGAATATAAAGAGGAAATCAAAAAGAAGAAAAGGAGACTAGAATGAGACACAGCTAATAGCTAAATTGCAGTGTAATATAGTGGATATTCATAGCTTTTTCTTATAAGTTATGCCTAGTACACAATTTACAATCAAGACTCTATGACATATACTTGATTAAAACAATATAGGACCTATTAACCAAAATCTTGATACCAACTTTATCACAACCTTCCATGTTCGGCGTATAGACTAACACTAACTCAAATGGCCTTTGGCCTAACTAGAATTTCCCTTGTAGAGTCCTTCTCATGTCGCATAGTGACTAATGATTAACATTTTTTATATAGACTAATAAAGTAAGTTTTCTAAAAGAATTAGTATTTATTAAGAAATAATTTTATTAAAATATCCTTATTTTTTCTCTTAATTTCAATAAATATATCATTAAGTCTCTGAAAATAATATTGTTTGTTATAAAACAAAATTGGAATAGATGTTTTAACATCTCGTTGAAAAATGAAAACATCACTTTTAATTTTATTTTTTTTCAAAAACTAAAACCACGATTACTTTGGAACCAATGACATATCTTCAACATATCAAAAATAACAAAATCCTAGTTACTCTACAACTTGCAAATCCAAGGCGGAAAAGACAAAGAATATGATGAGCCAAAGATTAAGTGAAAACATAGTAAATAAAATGGACAAGAAGATAAATCAAACATAACATGATTATTTACATGGATGAGAATTTTACATTTTAGTCTTTTACATGATATGTCTATTTATTTTTCACAAGTATTCAAAAATTTGGTAAGATATCATCTGAATATTGTCTATCAAGAGAGTGATAAACACAAATAAACTTCTACATACAATAGTATAAAATTTTGGGTCATTATTTTTAAAATTGAGATAATTTCTACATGTATATTTCTTTTCATATAATCCTGAGTCACAATAAATCACAAGTATTCAAAATTTTGGTAAGACATCATCTGATTATTGTCTATAAGAGAGTGATAAACACAAATAAACTTCTATATACAATAGTATAAAATCTTTGGTCATTATTTTTAAAATTGAGATAATTTCTACATGTATTTTTCTTTTCATATAATCCTGAGTCTCCTTATTTGTGTTACATGTCTTTTGAGCTTCCATTTCAAAATAATAACTTTTTTACAAGAGGTAATTTTATTTAGGTTGAGTGAAATACACACCAGTAAGAGGGATTAGCCTCACACAAGATAAAAGATAAGACAATCCTAAAACTAATAAATCTCTGGAAATAAAATAAAAAATAAAAATCATATAAATGTTTTATACAGAATTTTTACAGTATTTGCAAAGCTATCTAAGCTCTTCATAATATATCAAAACTGTTTTTACTGGGGGCAAAATATCAAAAGCGAAAACCAAGTTTTTTTGCTTTTGTTCCGTTCAATGGCCTGCAAATGAAAAAATAATATGCAACATTCTGGACTTGCGTATCTCTTTGAAGGGCTTAGTTCTCAATAATAGACCTGTTTTAAACAAAAGCGGAAATGGTAAATAATTTATGTGAATCCAGCATAGGAAATTTAACAAGTAATAATATAAAACAGGGGAGACACTTCAGGAAAAAGAAATTGAGAATACAACCAAACGTCACTTTATGTAACGTTCCGGCCAACTTAACATTTTCCTTTATATACAATACAAGAGTCTTTATTTGTGACTTTGTTTTACAAGAAAATTGATAAGAAAACAAATGAAAGTGAAAAATGCAACTTTCTTTCTACAAGACATTTTTGTCCTATTATGTCCTAAATTCCTATTCCTATAACTATAATATACCATTAATCTCAGCTCTATTTAAATGACCCTAGCTTCCTTGGTAGCTGGTTATAATCATGCCCTGCTAAGTTTCTTCATGGTTTGGATTACTACACAACACTGCATAGACTTTGTTGAGGCAAACAAGACCTGTCCTACAGTCAGTCACTGCAAGCTTCGATCTTGAGATCTTGAGAGCAGTTGGTGTGAGGAAATTTATTTGTAAAGTGACATTCAGTGCAAGTTTGGTTTGCAATTGAAAATGCTACGATGCGCAATCCAATGTAAATCCAAAGGATAAAATAAAATGAACGCAAAAGCAATGGTCCTGATCCTTTGGCAAAATGATTTTTGCCTCAAACGTAATTTTGCAACAGAGAACCAAGCTTGCACTCATCAGTTTACTAACCTCAAATGAAGTGGTGGAGTTACCAAACATGATTTGACTGGACCCTTGTCAGACTTTAGAATGAAAACAGCTTCCACTTCTTTTTGTTTTCTACATTCTAAGCAAAATAAGGGAACTTCTTCATTAATTTACCTGAGCATGTCTCCAGTTTGCAATTTGGGGCCGCTTAATGCAGGAGATATGCTAAAAGTACTGCCCTGATCATTATTATAAAAGGAAGAAGGATGGCCAAGTGGCATAGGGCGATCAGGGATTTGTGGAACCTCAATGTCACCTTCCAACATCTTCAAAGCATCAGCAATTGTTGGCCTCAAAGCAACCATGACATGAGAGCACAGAATTCCCACCAGAAGAAACCTCTCCATTATGCTCTTTGGATTTGAACTAGGAAAGTTCTCATCCTTATCCTTCACCAAGGAACCATCAAGAGCCTCTTCTATCTTCCCAGCCTTCACCAATGACCAAGCCCAATCTGTGATCAAGAATGCCCTTGGTGACCCTGATGAAGACAAGTCAAGAGCCTTCCTCCCACACATTATCTCCAAAACAACCACACCAAAGCTATACACATCACTCTTCTCAGTGAGTTGACCATAGAGTGCATATTCTGGTGCCAGATATCCATGAGTTCCAGCCACTCTAGTAGTGAGATGAGACTGACCCTCCCTGCTTTGTTTTGCAAGTCCAAAATCAGCAACTCTTGCCCTCATATCTGCATCAAGTAGTATATTGGTGGCCTTGATATCCCTGTGGAAAATCGCAGGTTTAACTCCATAGTGCAAATAGGCCAACCCCTTTGCCACATCCAAGATTATGCTTTTCCTCTGAGGCCAAGTCAATGACAACCCTTTTGACTTCTGAGAGTCCTCCGTTGATGATAAAAAGATATGATCTTCCAGGTTCCCATTTGGCATGTAGTCATACACAAGATACCTTTGGCTGCTTCCCCGTTCATCACAATTATCATCCTCCTCAGCCACACAACAACCCCTAAGCGGCACCAGATTCCGGTGCTTGAGGTTGCTAATGATCTCCACCTCATTACAAAACTCAACATCCCCTTGAAAATCAGATTCCAATATCCTTTTAACCGCCACCACGGTTCCATCAGGCAAGGTTCCCTTGAACACCATCCCAAACCCACCTCGGCCAATGAAGTTCTTGGATGAAAAATTATCAGTAGCCTTCTCAAGTTCCTTAATTTTGAACCAAATGGACCCTGTATTGGGTCTCAATCTAGTCCTAGAGCCACCTTGTTCCTCAGGGTCAAAATCAAACTGATTAAAAGTCTCAAGCTTTTTCTTCCTATGCTTCCTGTCATACCACGCATACATCCCCAAAAATGAAGACATGACCAACAAAGCAACCCCGGCACCTGTCAAACCAAACACAAGAGCCTGGTGACCCTTTCCCCCAGAGCCCCCTTGTGAATAAACTGATATGCTGAAAATGCAACTTACAGCACCATTGCTTTCAGGTCCAAACTCATTGACAATCCCAGCAGCATAGAGAATGGCAAAGTAAAAACAATCAATGGAATGTGAGGAATTACCATCAATGGAAATAAGCTCCTGCTTTACCTGCAATCCAGCTTGTAGACACACATCACAGAGAGAGATGTCAGTGAGATCTGATCTGCAAGCAGTGTTGAGTGGTGTGGACTGACCAACTTTTTTTGTCCAATCAGGGATGGTTTGAATTCCAGCACAGATGTTTGGGGAGATCACAAACTGAGGAGGGTCGAAGCATGTGTCAACGAGGTTGTTGGGGAGAGAGAGGGAAGAGAGCTTTGATTGGAAATCTTTGATGCATGAAAGTGAGGTGGCAAGGTTTTGGAGTTGGAACTGAGAAGTCTCCTTGAGATGCTGTGCAAGTCCTATTCCGAAGAGGGACAAGAGAGAGATGCAACATGTGTTTGCGTCGGTTCCGTTTTTGGCAGCCAGAGTTTGTTGGAAGTTGTGGCAGGCAGAAGTGTTCCATGGGATTCTCAGCACGTAATTCAAGTCCATGGGGCAGGTGGTACTTGTGTTAGTGGATGCTGCTAAAGAACTCGTGCATGAAAAAAACAGTGCAAACATCAAGGGTGGTAGCAATAGCATCACAACAATCTTCATCCTCTGATATATGATTGTGTTGATTGCAAATATACTACAACACAACCTTAGCCTATGCTATGCCACACAGAGTTTGATGTTTTTTGTTTCTATTTATGAATCTGGGAGTGGTTTTGTTTTGGGATTTGAGATGAGTGAGACAAAAGATGATGCTGATTTTGTGAAATTGAGGTTAAGGGAGATGAATCAATGATCAGCATGAAATGGTCAAAACTCCAAATCTCTTGTTTCTGCCTGTGGCTGCGTTAGGTGTATCTATCTGCTGTTCTCTTTTCATTCTAGAAAGGAGAGTATAGCTACGCGCCACGTGAGTCAAAGCAAGAATAATTTTTTTATTGGTTTAAATTATATTTATTTTTTATTAGAGATAATTTTATTCAAAAGTAATTTTTTTTAATGAATGTCGAAACTTTGCATTTCTTTAAGTATTTAATTTATTTATACATTTAAATTTAAAACTTTTAATTAAACTGAAATAATGGCTGGGGCGGCTAGATTTGTTGCTAATTGCATTGCATAAAAGCAACAAAGCAAGCAAGCAAGGTGCTCTGACTTTGCCACTTCATGCGTCGACGTGGATTAGCAATAGCAACAACGAAAGAACGAAAGAATATTAATACTATACTCACTATGATTGATAGATAGATGTGAATGGGATATTTATTTTCAACTTTTCAGACGTTGTCAATGTCTGTCACATAGGAGCTGATGTAATTGTCGTTGAATATAAAAAAAGAGAGAGAAAAAACGGTTTGTCTAAGCGAAATTTGTATTCAATGATAATTATCTGATAAACTAATATTATAGTGGCAATAATAATTTACTAGTATAGTAGAGTAGTATAGATAAAAATGGGTTGAAACGTAATGATTGACACGGTTGATGAATTGATCAGTGGTCCTGTTCATAAAGCACTTGAATGAATGACTCAAGGTGACCATATTAATTGTAGTCAATGAGTAAGTAGGACTATGGATGGAAGCCAGAATTTCAATGTTGGAATAGGGTAGTGGCTACTGGCTAGTGTTGCGTTTGCTTGCCGACATGGACCATTAGAGATAGTAATTCTTCATTTCAATGCAGATGCCAAACGGTGTGTTTTTTCCTTTCACATGTTCTTTGACTTTTCCAATATACTACTCTGCAGAACTACGACAGTGGTGCGAGTATTTTTTAGGAGTGGATGTTAATTTGGAAACTTAAAATACTTTTTTTTTTATGAATTTTATAATATCACACATTATTTAAGATTTTTTCATTTTTTTATAATAATATATTTTTGTTTTGATATCTTAAATCATTTTTTATAAGTTCTACATAAATTATATTATTTTTTATAATATTCATTTTATTTAATTTTTTTTCAACTCAACAGCCAATACTCATCGTTATCCTCTCTTCACTCTTTTTTTCCACTTTTCTCTTCACTATCAATATCACATTCTCATATTTCCTCTCCCCTCCTCCACGTCTCCTCTTCTCTTCCTATCCTTTCATGTTTCCTCCCCCCCTCCCCCCTTCATGTTTCCT
>CM023948.1:4561657-4575010 GCA_013407115.1 Glycine latifolia | reverse complement strand
ACTATGTCCTCCCCTTCCTTCCAACCATCATGACCCCTTCCCTTTCTTTTGTTCTCAACCACCACGATCCTTCTTTTCTTTTCTCTTCTCTACACTTCTCAATGCCACTATGCTTCCTTTGGTGTCATCACGTATCATCCCATCTAAATCCTTGCAAAAACCGTCACCCCTACCTTGGCATTGTCACGGCCTACATCTCTTCATATTTTGTTTCTTCTTCTCATTCTTGTTGGTTCCCACCTGACAGGAAGAGAATAAAAAAATATTTCATTTTAATAAATGTGCAAATCTTCAAGGATCTTGTAGAATATTTCATTTTGCATGTTGGAGATCTTAGCTACCCTATGTAGTAGAAGATTTATTGAAGACTAGATCTTGAATTCAAGATCTATTATTAAACATACTCTGAGTGAGAGAGATCGAATATTCGACCATATGAATCCGATTTTCTAACTTTGTAATTACTCACCATATTTAATACTAGTAATAGTACATACTCCATCCAAGATGAGGGGTGTTCATAGGTTTCAGTTAATTCAATCTAATTATATTAGACTAGGTTTTTTAAGTGCTTGAGTTGATTTTGATTCAATCCAATTAAAATCTGATCATATATAGATTGAGTAACAAGTTTTATTATTTTCAACTTGACTTAACCCATATCATATAAGTAAATTTATTATTATATATAAATTAATTATTCACATAATATATTAAATTAATTATCCATAAATTTTTTTAGGTTATTATTTTTATATCTGTTTTGACTTTTTTTTGTTTTCTCATGCTAATACAATGATTTATTTATATATATAAAAATATTGTATTATAATTGAAATCATTAATAATATTAGTCATATATTGTTATAATTTGATTTCTTTTGAAGGCATTTAGTCATTATATACTTATAAAACTTGGCACAAAAATAAATTATTATTCTAAAAGTTGTATGTTTTATAAAATAAATAATAATTTTAAAATATTAAGACCCAATTAATCCAATCTGATCTAACCCATTTATGATTGATTGAGTTGGGTTAAATAAAACTCGATTCAACTCAACCCAACCCATGGAATTTTAATAAGGTTGAACAGCAGATTTAGCTAAACCCAACCAACCCATGAACACCCCCTACTTCAGATTATATATGTTTAAAGTTTTGACACATGTATTAAAAATGTAATTAATTTATTGAATTTTATTGAAAATATTAGGTAACATTTTAGGTTAAATTAGTTTTTTGTTCCACTAATTCATTATTTATGTTCAATTTGATCATCTAAATTTTTTGGGTTCAAATTTGGTCCACTAATTTTTAAAATCGATTCAATTTTGTCCTCTAATTTTTTTGGATTCAATTTAGTTATCTAATTTTTAAAATCGATTCATTTTTTTTTTAGAAATGTGTATTATACAGCGTTTTATAATCATTTAATGATGGTTTTTAATTGCGCACAAAGTTTGATTTATTACATTTTAGATTGAAAGATCAAATTAAATTAATTTAAAAAATTAGAAGACCAAATTAACAAAAAAAATTAGAGGAACAAATTGAATTTAAAAAATAAATTAATAGACTAAAAAATTATTTTTTAATGTATTATTTAATTTTTTTAATTAATGATCCATCTATTCTTCTTATATACTACTCCCACGAAAATATTAATTAAAGGTAGTGTTGAAAACAAATATTTAATGTAACATTAATTTTCAATTTTGTAAATGATATTTATTGTGAAACAATCTTTTTTCTTTAACAAATCGTAATATAATCAGAAACCAAGGAAGTAAAATATTAGCATCTATTAATGTCACCAAAACTCGTTAATTACATAAAATTTATTAAAGAAAAATTATTTAAAATACACTATATGTGATTTGTGATGGACATTTTTAGTGGTCATATATTAAATTAATCACTAAAATTATAAAAAATGATTAATTTAGATTATGAAATTATAAAAATATTATTTTAGTTTTCCTTATTATAGTTTTAAAGACTAAAACGAATGTCATTTAATCATTTTAAAGACTAAATTAATCTTTATTTGATCATTCAACAATAAAAACTATATTTTTTATTTCCAAAACTAAATTAATTTTTATTTATAATTTTAAGGACCAATTTAATGCATTTAATGTATTAAGTATGTCATTTTTTAATCTAGTCTATAGCTTAATTAACTAGTTTATAAATTTGTTTTAAAAAGTTTGATAAATTAACGTATTAACTATTCTTCGACTTTGGATATGTTAAAAAAAGGCTTGAAGTGCTTTAAAAGCTTTTTTATTTTATATTTTGAATATAGAAATTCTTAAAAATACTTATTTGTATTCAAACATATTCTTATTGCTTTTTACATATTCCTTCTTGATATTTTAATACAATTTAATTCTATAATTTTATTTTTTTCTTACATGTTAAAATATCCTTTCATCCCACTTAAAAAAGTCTTTATGTGTTGTCATCTTCTGCTTAAAGCTTAGCAATTAATGTCAATGTCCATTCCGTTGAAATTTTTCTTGTTTTTGGTATATGTATTTGTACTTAGGTTGTAATTTATCTACTTTTGATTAGCATTGTTTTAAGGATGTACTTTTCATTTTAATTTATTTTTATATTTTTCAGTTATTTCAATAAATAATTTTATTAAATACTTATAATTTAATAAGATAATTTTTCATCTTTCAATTAATTTTTTAATTTCAAACTAATTTTTCAGCCTTTTAATTAGTTTTGTCAAATATAATTCTTATTTCAAAATCTTTAACCTACTGACATTGAATAGAGACTTAAAAAAACGATTTTTTTAATGTAAAATGGTGTTTCTTTTCTTTCAATTTTGTCTAATGTTCAATATTTTGTTTATGATAATGTTTCTGGTAATAACTATTTTATTTTTATATCATCATAAATTTCCCTCACAATCTTTGGCTAGATGATTGAATTAATACGTATAAGATTAATATTTGCTTCAACATTGACAATGATGAATTATTGTCCAAAAACAAAAAGGATGAATCGGATTGTGTCCCTATATATTTGCACAAGTTAGCCTGCAAAAGATGCTGGTTTAATTTGCTCATTGGTCGCATCAAGTTCCTGAATCCTTGTGTTTCTATGCCACCAGCTGGTTGTATATATATAGGGATGACTCACCATCGTAGAGCTATGTGTGTACATGTACGGTTGATTTGATGATAAAAGATGAAGAGAAGAAGGAATATGTTATAGGTTCAAATTTCTTCCACTAATAATTAACATTTATATCTATAAAAAATTCTAAAGTTATTAGTATGGAATTATTTGGTTCCGTGTCACAATCAACTTTCCCATAGGTTAAATACTATTAATGTTCAATAGTGGGAACTCTTGAATTGAAATGGAAAAGTTATTTAAGAAATGGTAAGATTTTTGGTGCAAGAATATAAGAGGATGGTTTGATTCGTATCATTTTGATTTCTCTATTTTTTTTTATCATTTTGATTTCTCTACTTTTTAAAGAAAATCAACCAATGGCAGAAAACAGCCCATAGTAATCCCATTTACACCCTCTGTACTCTCCCAATATTACAACTTAGAAACCCAACCAGCCTTTTGCCAAAAACACTAACCTTCATTTATGACCCTGCATGCAATTCACTTGTTCACGTCGCGCCTTCCTTTATAATATCAGACACAGCCTCCTTGTTTCGTTGGGTGGCCAGACAATTTAATTAATTTCTTATACACTCACCAGGACATACATACCATTGGTCATAAGATTAACCAAACAATGAATATAAGCTCTTCAACCATGTCCACATATGAGAGACAGCTTCTTGCATGATTTTGTCTTTATCGAAGAGACCTCCCCTGAAGATAATGTTATTTCTTGTCTTTCATAGGAACCCACATGACACCTACCCAAACACAATTTCCCTTTTCACAAACTTTTTTATTCTCTTTAATCAACACATGTTGCAGATGGTGTTCCTTAATAGTGCCAAGAAACACATTTTGCAACCCACACGGCCACACCACTTGTAACAGTTATGCCAAAATAAATCATGAACAATGATCCTTCTTCCCTGCAGAATAATGGGCACGACTAGTTTCCACCATTATTAAGAATATGTCTTTTAGTGAGATTATGACCACTTGGTAGTAGATCCCTAAACAGCCTCCACACAAAGCATTTAATTTTAGGAGGAATATTTAATTAATGACCAATTATCGTCAAAAAAAACATATAATGTGATTTCAAATTAACAAGATCACCCATAAATGAATATGCCGACTTGAGTGTATATGCACTAGATTGATGATGTAGCCACCTCCTTGAATCCAAAATGGCTTTTTGTAACTGTATCTCCCTCATCTCCCTATGAAATCTATCAGCGTCTACCTTCTTCCATTTAAACCACTCCCTCCTCCACTCCAAGTTCCACTTCCACTCATCTTAGGTATTCCTCTCTTTGGCAAGAGTTTAGAAATATTCTAGGATATTTATGAGCCAAACTCACCTCACTCACCCTAGGATCACTCCGAAACAAGATTTTATCTCCCCTCCCCACCTTCCACTCAACTAAATTTTTGAACCATTTTAAAGAAGATTGCCCCCCACAAACAATACATAAATCTCTCCATCAAATTGAAGATTTTTTATTTACCCTATCAAGTTGTAAACCTCTCCACCCCCATATTTTGACTCCACCACCTCACTCCATAAACCTTCTTTACTCATCATTAATTCCCACCTCCACTTTGCCAAAAGAACTTGATTAAAAGTGAAAATATTTTTTTATACCAAGATCACCATTTTCTTTGGACAAATTTTATCCCAACTCTCCCAATAAGTTTTCTTTTTTCTCTTCTCACTATCACACAAAAAATTCCTTTATATAATAGCAATTTTTTTCACTACACAATTTGACACTTTGAAAAAGGAAAAACAAAAAAGGAGGTAAAGTAATCAAAACCAAATTAATAAAACTTATCCTTTCCGCAAAAGACAAAGTTTTTTGTTTTCACTTTGATAATTTTTTCTCAAATTTATGGACAGTAAATTTCCAAGTGTAAACTAATCTAGGATTTGTACCTATGAAAATACCTAAATATGTAAAATGAAAATGTAACACCTCTCCATCTCACCGACATCAACTCCTATATTGCCAAAGTTATTTTTTAAAAAATTAAAATGTTTTTTTTTCTTAAAATAAATTGACATGTTGAATAAAAAGTTTATAGATCTAGAAGGGGCATGCATGAAATTAAGGTAGAAGCTATGTAGCTAGTGTTTTAAATATTGTAGTTCTATAAAGTGAATAATACTCTTTCCATTTCAAAATAAGTTACTTTAATGTCTAAATGGAATCACTTGTTTAAATTAATTTTATTGATTGCTGAAAAGTTGGTTCATAAAGTATTCATAAATCATCATGTTTTGATTATTTATTTGAGATAAAGTTGGAATAAAAGATAAACTAATATTTCATTAAAAACTTAAAAAAACGTAATGAGTTTTTATGTGTCGTAAAACGCAACTTGTTTTGAAATAGAAGGAATAATAAACAACTAATAAATACCCAGTGTATTTTTGACTAATTAATTGATGGTTATTTGTAAAAGCTATATAACTTTTGTAAGATACAGATATTCAAAAGAGAAATATGCTAGAGATTTATATTGTCCGTCTCATTCAAATGTGAAGGATTAGACTACATAATTTTTAAAACAGAAAGAAAAATAAAACAGCGCAACCATTCCAAAAAAATTCCCACTAAAACAAGATTAAAAAATTGATTCCAGAAGGATTATTCAGTTGACTTATTTTTTCTGATATATCAAATATTTAGTTGTAAATAATATATATAGTGCAAATATTATATCTGATTTGGTAGTGAGTAGTGATAGATACATATTTTGTTTTATTTCACAGAAGTCACACTAATATTAAAATAAGCAGTTGTACAAAAATGTATTCCTTACTTTTAGTTGCAATTCAAAAACTGTATGCAATACACTCAGAGATTTGTAAGGATTTGCTTAATTCTTTAGCGAATTTGTCTTTTTTTTTTTTGTAACTTTAGTTTTTTTCTTTTTCTGAGGGAATTTGCAACTTTAGTTGATGAATCGGCCTTCTAGGTATAGAATTATTCATATTTTTTCTTTGAAAAAATAATTAACTAAAGAAAATAACTAATTTAATTAAAGGATAAAAAGTGAGGACATAAAATCATTAGAGTGATCATTATATTATATAGGATATAAAGTAGAAAAAGCATAATGATTATACAATAAATTCCTAGAAGACCCGTACCTAAAAAAAAAAAATACCAAGAAGACCTGTGTTAATTAAGGCGTTGTAGTCAATTCTCTAAACCCATTGAGTTCAACTTTTTAGGATTTAAATACTTCAATTTGACTGATTTTTTTGACTTTGTCAGAAAATGAGAAAAAAAAAGGAAGGGATAGAAATTATTTAATTTATAATCAAGATGAAGCACGAATACTACATGCAAGGCGTAATGCAATGCCCTTCGTGTTTTCTTTTCCTTCGTGTTTTGTAAGAAAAATATGTAAGCCCTTAATATTTTAAAAGGACTTTATATAAGTCAGCATGTTTGGCACATTTAGCCAAATAAAAAAATATTTTAAATTATCAATATTCAAACACATTATATATGTTCATTCAATTATAAATCTTCAATTTTTTATTCATCCTTACCTAGCAAATTCTAATTCTCAATCTTAAAAGTGAAATATTTTATCTTTGTTTACATTTTCTTTTTTGCATAGTTATATATCTTTATCATATACGTTATATAAGTTTTCATAAAAAATCAAAATATTTTTTAGTTATTTATTTAATTACAATAAATTTTTATTCTTTTATTTTTTAATCAATACTCAAATTCCTTCAACAAAATTAGATAAAATATAAAATATTTGTAAATCATAGAGGTGTTCGGTTTGATATGATTTTTTTTTTTTAAAAATCATTCGAACCAAATATAAAAAAATATGGGGTTGAATTTAGATTGATTTGATTTAGATTAATTTGAGAGTAACATTAAAATCGAATTAAACTAAACTGTTTTTTTAGTGTGATTTAGATTAATTTTGTAATTTTTAATTCTTTAATTATTTTATATAATTTCAAAAAATAACTTAACTACTAGAAAAAAAAATTAACAGAATATAAAATCTAATAACTAATTGAATCTTTATCAAGCCTTAAAATCAACATTTATATATGATAAACAATAAAACAACAAAAAGTACACATGATAATAACTGTACTGTGAATCTCTTATAAAAAAAAGTATGTTTTTTTATGATTGCACGACCAGAGACCAAGAGATATGCTGAGATAGGATGGATGATAGTGTCTGATTCAACCCAAAATTTGACGAAAGCCTTTAGCCAACGGAAGCCTCAGACAAAAGAAAATGCCGCCTGAACAGCACAACACACTTGAAGGGATTAAGCAAACCCCATATGCTGATTTTGAAGACGACTCCATCATAATTGATTTTAACCCCCCATAATTTAAGATTATGCGATTTTATACCAGAGTATAAAACAAAAATCTATTTGTAAAATATTGGATTTGGTGTGGTTCCATTTTGACAACAGAAATAAAAAAAATTGAACCAAACAAAAATAAAACATTTTTTATTGTTTTTAGCTTTGATTTTTTTTATTCGATTTAGCATATTAAAATGATTTTGTTCGAGTTTTATTATTTGTAGGAATTGAACACAATATGAAGATTTGTAACACTCACACGTTTTGTTAATTAATTGAATTTGACTCCCTTCATATTTGATTCAGTTTTGAACACTCATATGAATTACTTATAAAATAATGCTTTGCCAACTTAAATAATTAATATTGCTTTTAATTTTTACCTAATATTTTGTCTATATTATTTAATATCCATGCAACATATAGGATACTCGCTATATTTTTCATATATGCATTAATTACCTTCCATAAATTCTGACTATAATTAAATAAAAGTCATTCACTCTTTTTTTTAGGGAAAAAGAAAGGCATTCACTCTATTCACTGAAAAAAACTCTCATTCTCAATATCAATCTCATTTTCATATCCTTATCGGAAAAAAGGTTTGATTTTACAATCTAGTCTATTGTAAGTTTCTCTTAAATCTTGATCTTTAATTACATCATTCAGTGTTTGTTTGCGTTCAGGATAGTGATCATAGTTCTTCACTTCACCCTTGATTCTTAGACTAGGTTTAGGATGTAAAAGGAATCAATGTAGTCGTAACTTATAAAATGGCACACAGTCAATTTTGCAATGGTTGAGTGAGAATCGAACTGTGTTTCAAATTTGATTTATTAGTTTGATCTTCAGTAATTCAACGGTTACAAGTTACTTATTGCATCATATGCATGTTATTACCGACCACAGGTACTCCAGCTTAGGACAAGTAATTGCCACTATTTTATTTCGATTATTGGAAGATATTTGTAAACACCTTTTATATTAATAATTCAAATCTTTCTACAATACTATCATGTTACTTCTTTTTGAGTTATAACTATTGAATTATGAATTTTATAGTTTTAAGAGACCAAATGTTTTTGTTTTTATTTAATTTTTTATAAGATAGTATGATCGATTTGTAAAAAGATATAACATTATGCTTTTATGTATATATTGGTCGATAAATCATACGATTGTCCATTTATCATTTACTATTTCTATTGTATGAAGAAATACATCAAATTCATGATCATATATCGCTGATTTGATATTGTATTTGTAATGATCTCATCAATCATTTTTATTTTGAATATGATCTAGACTTCATTTTTATTTATTATGTATCAATCAATAACTCTGTATCTTTGTCCAGATATCAATTTATAAAATAATTTTGTTTTCCGTTTCTCGACAACATTCATGTCAGCATTGCTTTGTTTAACTTTAGGTACGGTCATGCCTGTATTACCATTTGTTGCAGAAAATTGACGACTTGAAAGTTGAACGTGAGGGGGTACTATGATAAAATACAGAATTATAAATGTCACTGTAGTAATTTCAAATTTTGATATACATGTGTATATGTTTGATCACAATCTCAAAATTATTTTTTCTTTTTCAATCAGCGGTTGTAGCTCACACTTTACTTTTTAAATACACCCACACTTTAGACAAGTGAGGTTTTCTAGTACCAGTGAACATATAAATTGTGGAGTTAAGCTATTACATACAAACTGAGATTCATTTACTCAAAGAATAATTATTAGACACTTATTCCGTTTATGAATGTAATAGATCTAAGTGTTGAACTATATAATATTATTCATGCATATTAATTAGACATTCAAAGAGATGTGTAATTTACGATAATTTCAAGGTGCCTGTCTATGAATTATAGATAATCATTCTCGATTTCTCTTGTATTTTACGGAGGAAAGAAAAAAAGAATATTAGATAAAATGGAATGAAATACATTTTAGATGAAAATTTTTGTCCAATTTCATTCTATTTTAAACAACTCAAACAATGTAATTAACTAAGCATATTATCATTTCATTTGATTCCACATCCTTATTCATCAATCTAAAAATAAAGATTCCTTATCTATTCAAGTTCTTACAAAACTTATCAAATATTCATTTATAGTTAAAAACTTTACATGTTACCAATAGCTGATGTGTTGAAAAATTTCCCTTTCCTTATCATCACTTATAGGAGTCAAAAAGAGTATGGATTCTGGAAAGACTAATGAAGCACTCAATGCAAAGCTGGTTCATGACTTTGACTTGAACATTTCATGTGTGGAGGAGTTTGATGTGAATGCTGAAAACAAATTTTCATCGCCCATTCTCATGAATACTCAGCTGGCTTCTCAAAATTGCATTCAAGTAAGTCCTAGCAATGATTGTATATATAGCTAGGTTTATCATAAATCCAAGTAACAAAATTTCTTTAATAAAAATAATTAATGTAAAAATGTCAAAGATAGCTTTCATTATTCTCATCATAATGCCACATAGATACGATTACCATTTTTTTTTCTTGATATAACCAGATGGTGTATCTTACAGTGTAGGCTCATTTTTAGAATAAAGTGATATCTAAAGTGATATCTTTAGTTATCACCTCATACCTAAATCGGAATCAAATCTTAGAATTTAGTTAAAGAATCTAAGTGTTAAACTTCTTGTGTCAACACCTTTTGATATAATGTTACCAAATGATAATTTAACAAACTAAAAATCATGTACAAAATAACATTATTGAGAACTAAGCCAAATTATGATTGTGAACAGAACATGAACATTGAGGATGCAATTGCAAATAACGGGGACACAACTATTCAAGCAAATTCTGCTGCCAAGGGAGTTACCTCTGTCTCCTTTGCACCAGCAAGAATCTCACAAAACCGTCGTCGCCGCCGCCATCGCAGCGCAGAATCTAAGCAGAGTGCTGATCCAGATAGACTCTGCACAAATTCTTCTTGTAAAACAAGAAGAACTCCCATGTGGCGCAAGGGACCTCTGGGACCAAAGGTAAATAGTGAATATGTAACATCAGTACATGTACGTCTGCCTTTTTTTGGTAAGGTATGTATGTATGACCAAACCCGGTCTGTTTTTTATATAAATTTAATTAAAATTGACCCAGTTGTCTAATTACATATAGACACTTACTTTTATAATAACTCTTTTAAGATCAAATTTTAGATGATTAATAACGAGTAAATTACCATTTTAGTTTTTAGAAATATAGCGTTGTCGCATTAATTCTTGAAATTAATTAAGATATGTTTTTAAGAAAACCCTACAGTTTTCAGTTATTTTATATAAGTCCCTAAACTCAATTGTTTAATGTCATTTTAGTCTCTAAACACATGTTAATATTATAATGTATGGCACACTCTTTTTTTTGAAAAACAAATTGGACTAATGTGATTGGTGGATTACATTTTTTATATACTTTTAAGAATTAAAATTGTAGTTTACTTGATTTTTGATTAATTGAGAATGTAAATGATAACATATGAAAATTAAACTTTTTATGTGATATTCATACAAGCATGTGTTATTGGATACAAATACAATTGTAAAGCTCATTCAGCATATGAATGAGCATGCATGGTTAATTGAAGACCAATGAGTTTATTTTAATATTTTTTTCTGACTTTTTTCTTTGATCGATAAATGTTAATTGTTAAGTTTTTATTTGTAGAAAAACTTGAATTTGTGATCTTTTTTTCTTTTTTTTCTCTCTTAACCATTCATTCAGCTAATCTTATATCTCCTTTTTTCTGCAGACTTTGTGCAATGCTTGTGGCATTCAATATCTTAAGATGGTGAAGGGTACAGGCAGTGGCCTCCCTGCTGCAGTTTCAGATGATGGAGGTGATGCTTCTCCTGGTCCTGTCCCAGCTGCTGAAATCGTGGAAGAAGGGGATTCGAATCTCTAAATGAAGGGCCAATGTGCTGCTCCACCCTTTGTACTTCATGATCATTTCTCCTTTTTTTGAATTACATTGTTAGACTATTTGTGTGTTTCTCTTGCAGTTTGGGATTTGTTTTTATGGATTAAAGTGATAGAATGAAGGCACTTTCAATATGCTAGGACTACCAGCATTCAAGGCCCACCCGTATTTTGCTTTTCAATAAAAGTATCACATTTTGGGATTATAATTATATCCCCCATGACATTATATATGGTGGTTTTTCAATATAACTTATATTTTCTTTTTGCTGAACAATATTACAGTATGTGGCAATACTTGGAGACTAATCTTGGAATAAATTAATAGTACTACACCTTCAGTATTTTTTAAAGAGATAAGTAATAGTATATTTTATATTATATTAATTTATTATAAAAAAAAAGACTAGAAGTAGTATATAACCTTGCAGTATGGTATGGTATGGTATTGTCGCCTAAATGATTAAGTAAATAAAATTGAAAAGCTTGTATATATGCAATTTCTTTCAAAATATTGTTTATGTTTTGCATGTGTTTCTAAGTACGTACCGAGACTATAAATTGAAGTTTTAATATTCATTTAATTTTTCTATATTTTGAATTTTTTGTTGCATACATTATTTTATCCACCATCTAAAATTTCTAGCTAAATTGGCCAAATTAATGAATATATATATATATGAGTAAAATGATTGATTAGTTGATAACAACCTAACAAGCATTCTAATTACAATTAGTTTCGTTCGTTTAGCACAAGTTGTACGTGTTTTGGAACAGAGATTATCACGTCTCACCACACTAAATATAGGGTAAAGCCCACGTAACATGAAAACAATAACACAATGAAACGTGCCTGTTCCAAACTTTTCTTCACCTTTGTTTCCTTTTCCACCAAACTCTTGCCTTCCTCTTCCTCCTCTTGTCTTTAATTTCTTCATCCCTGTTTACAATATATCTTCTTTTTCTTACCTTTAATTTCTGCTCCTCAAGTCCAATGGGAGATCACCCACGTTCTCTACCATTGGATTTGCACAATCTCTTTAAGATTCCAAAAAACAAATCCTTGAAAGATGTTAGCAAGGCTTACAAATCGCTTGTATCCAAACGGAGCCATCATGACAAGAAAAACCCCGAGGTAATTAATAATCTTAAAAATCTGTGTAATATTGTGCATGCTAGCTCCTCCTCAACTTAATTTTCTCAAACAACAGATATAACATACATTGCTATATATTATATAGTTTTGAGTTAATGAAAATATATAATCATATGCATTCTGTAACGCCCCGTATGCATCTGGTTTGTTAACATTCCATTTACGCAGCAATTTTCAAAATAAACAATTTGATTTGGAAGCAAAACAAAATATGACGTCATTATAACATCAGTTGTACATTATATATGGTGAAGTATCAAAATATACATCATCGGTACACAAATGTACATATAATCCCCTCAGGGTACAAAATCACAAAACAATAGGCATAAATAACAAAAGAATGGAGCCAACATGCTCTCATCAACTATGCCTAGGGTTTATATGCAATCTATCCCTGCATGGGCCTTTTGCCCTGGGATCTCTCAGCTTCTCCCTGCGTCTCACCTGCAAACATAATCCCCACACACGGGGTGAGATAAAAATATCAGTAAACTCAGGGTCCTTGGAGGTCTTTCCTCCCCCTGGTTCACTAACATGCATAATATATCAAAATCAACATTTCATAAGCTAGCCCTCATGGCTCTCAAACCATATCATCAGGCAGATACAATATATACACACAAGTATCAAGGAATTTTCATCAGCATCACATGGTCATTACGGCTCACATAACATCTCATCATATATATATATATATATATATATATATATATATATATATATATATA
>CM023948.1:4525732-4547050 GCA_013407115.1 Glycine latifolia | reverse complement strand
GTTATATATATATATATATATATATATATATATATATATATATATATATATATATGCTGTATCTGTGTTGTGATATACATGTGATGCGTTTTTATGACAACCGGGATGACTAGATTATGTGATGCTGATTTTGGTGCTATATATCGTGGAAGTGAACCAGGGGGAGGAGTAGCCTCCAAGAACCCTGAGTTTACTGAGATTGTATCTCACCCCGGTTAGGGATTATATGTCTTTGCAGGTGATGATCAGCTAGCGGATGGTGGATCCCGGGACAAGAAGCCCGGGTAGGAATGCAGTCTGATGGATCCCAGGACAAGAAGTTGAGTCGAGATGGGGGTCCTGAGTGAACCTTAGGCATTTTGTTTTCATTTTGAGAGCATGTGGGCTCATTATTTTGTTATGTCTATATACACTTTGTACCCCGGCCCTAAGGGGAGGACGCCCATTTGTTGCAAATACGTTGTATATCTTACAAGTGTTTACCATACATAATACATACATGATATTATTATGGACATATGATGACGTCATATTTATTAGTTGCTTCCTAATTAGTTATCTTAAATTAATTGTTGCGCTTAACAACCATAATTGAATGTTAACAAACCGGATGCATACGGGACGTTACAACACTGCTCTTTACGTGCGATCTAACATATGGTATTTTGCATTTTTTGTGGAGCAGACTTAACGAAACAGGAAAAAAAAAAGAAAAACATAAATAGAATAGAAATAGGTAATATGTAGAAAACAAGAAGAATGACAATTATACACCTTTGCCTAGCTCATATAGATGCATCCTCTCACACAACTTTATTCGTTGGTCCAAACACGTCACATTAGATGATCTTAAGCTATGTAATTGAATAAGACAAATCACACATACCATCCCATCTGTTACCATTCAAAATAAAAAGAAAACGATGCTTCCAATTAAAGTTAGAGAATGGGATGGAAAGTGTCACAATCCAACCTGATGATAATCAAATAAGGAACAAAGACATTAAAACATTACAAGAATTTGGTGGACCAATAACAAAGGCATATGCTAAGAAAGCAAAGGAAGCCTGAATCAAATGGTGTCAACTTTCATTGAATCGAATTCACTACTACAAGGGATAAAACTCAAATTGATCAACTACATAAAGCAACTTGAGGAATGGAGATGTCTAGTTTTATTTTATTTTATCAAATAAAGTTTGTAATAAGATGTTTAGAATAATATTGACTATTGGTGTATTTTTACGTTTGCTAAGTGACTTAAATGACAATTAAGACACTTAATTAAGATAATTATCAACAATAAATAATAGGAGTTAGACCTTTGGTATCCTATGGCTAGTTACATGTATCTCATGTTTTGTGAATGAAAGACACATCATATTACAATTCTTACATTGTGAGTGAGACTAGTTCTTTTAGGTTCTTTTGAGAATCTCTGAACTTATCAAGGATGCTTATCCTTGTGGTGTTCATGGGCTAATCAATCCTTGGATTACAATGCCTTCCAATTTTGGTTCACTTACTTTTGTTTCCAAATTTTCATTGAATTAAACACTAACCCTCAAATTCCCAATTTTCGTCTCAATTAATCTAACTTGTATCTCTTGAAATACCTGACATATTTTTGTGTTTTCTGAGTCTATTGTGTAGTTCAAAAAGTATTATTTTTCCTCGTTTTAGAAACATTAAATTATGAGGAGTAAAACATGAGATAAAATCATTTGTTAACAATACGTGTTGGAGGCTAAATATTGGACTTAAATTTCATTCCTAGATGATCCAGTCGTGAACTTCCAATGGAGGTTTTTATCACAACCCAATCCAACATCAACATGCACAACAATCTTCATTGCGAGCCATCTTAAATGATTTTGGGCAATTGTTTCTTGCACCTTTAAATTTGCTTCTTGCATTATATATTGCAGCGCATCTCTCGAATGTAAAAATTTGCATTCTAGATTACATCGTAGAGAGGTTAATCCATTATATAAAATTACATTCTGGATAAGATTTTTTCAAGAAGGTTAAAAGGGTGTAAGAAGCAATTATGGAGGTGCAAGAAGGTTAAAATTCGCCTTCCCTCCAGTCTAAATATATTATCTCGAGAAGGAAGCGAACACTGTCATCTCCATCTTGTCGCCTTCGTTGTTGTTGTACCACGCGATAATGAATGATATGATGGCAAAAGTGAGGAGAATTTGAACCAACTTATCAGTGAACTGCTCTAGAATCAAACTCCATATACCAAAGTTTAGTGGATAAGCTACAATAGAATATGACTTAAAACACAAACTGCCTACTCCTTAAAAAAACTGTCATGACTTCTATAAAAATTGTCAAAACATCTGTGCAAGCAGCACAACAAGCCCCCAAGCTATTTTTGTAAATGTTAAGACATACTTGCTTTATTGTTGGATAATTAATTTTGAGTTTAAAATTAATTTTGTATATATTATTTTATGTTTGATTTTATGTTAGAGAATAATTTAGAATTGATTATGGATCAAAATTTTTGGATTAAAACAATTATGAATAAGTTTTACAGTACATTTAAAAATTTTGCATTGAATTTTATTTTTATCTCATTTTTATAATAAAATATCTAAACATAGATCATGTCACTTCAAAATCAATTTTGTCAACTCCCATCTAAACACATATTTAATGATTTTGATTCATTTTACTAGATAAGATTTAATAAACATTCTAATGTTAATGGTGTTGATTCATTTTACTAGAATTAATTGGAAATAGTGAGAACAGTATTAAAAAATTAAATTATATAAAAAATATGTATTAAAATATATCATTTTCAAATATATTGGTTGTTTATTGACATTTGTTATTGATAAAGAAAATTATTTCATTTCATGTGCACATTTGTTACTTTTAAAAATCACAAGTAATTATTGTACCATTATTATAAATGGTGTATTCAATTAGTATTTTAAAATATTTTTTTATAAAAAAAGTCTTGAGGTATTCAATTAAGATAAATAATAGAAATAAATATCGTGGTATTTAATTAAGAATATTAGGATTTTTAAAAAGTTCAATAAAGTCTGTTGGTATTCAATTAAAATTTTTTACAACTTAAAAAAAGATTTTTGGTATTCAAAAGTATACAAATTTCGAGAGATTCTTTTATAAGATGAATTTTAATGGATTTCATGAGAAAATATATATTAAACAATCTCATCCAAATCCTTGAAGTTTTATTTGTTTCTTTCTTTTTCTTCAAATTAACATGTTTTTTTTCTCATTACACATACTCTTATATCTCTTTGTTGAAAGCAATAAATATTCATAATTTTTTTACTTTTTCCACTAATTGTCAACATGTCCTAAAACATGTGATATGACATATCTTTTCAATTTTTTGAATTTGGGGACATCTCAATTATGTGCTTATACATATACATGAATATGAATATATATGAATACAAAAAAAAATATAATTTTAATGAACATGAGAAGTTGACTCATGTGTAAGTGGATAAATATATAAATGAGGTTTAAAATAATTGTTGGACATGTTTTTTGTTTTGTTTGGTGGAATTTTTATTATGGGAATGACTACAGATGTTCGTACAACTTACATACATTGTAGTATATATTTTTATATAATTAACCTGATTGATGGTTGAAGGAAAATTAACCTATTGTACTTGTAAAAATGTTAAGAAAAAATGATTTGTTACATAGTATGTTTGTGATTATTTGTATAAGATAAGTTTTATTTAAAATGTTAGGTAAAAAAAATCTATGAATCTTTATCAATAATTTTAAATATTTAAAAAAAATTTACGGAATCCTTTAAAGTATTAAAAATTTATAATGTCTTTTCAAATATTAAGAATTTATATTTTGTAAATCCATTAAAACCTGAATTATAAAATCTTAATCATATAAAAGTTTTTAAAAAATCTTTAAAAATATTATACTCTTACATAATCTTTTAAAATCAATAGGATTTTTATTTAAAAATAATATTTTAAAATCTTAATTCAATACACTCTTACAATTACATTTAATTTTAAAAAAAAATTAAGAATTTTTTTATATGATAATAAGTAAATACAATATCAAATGTGTATAACATACTATATTTACTCACATACTATATTAGTATATTTAATCAATCTAATTATACTCCTGGGTAAGCAATTAAGAGTTTACGACACAAGGCACGATGTCCGGTTATTTTCAACTGGTAATAATAATAATTATTGCCAAAAAAAAGTTTTCAGAATTCAAAAAAGATTAAATCTTGTATAATAGTGAAATAATTACTTTAGTTATCTATTTGATTCCCAAATTTTTTATAAGATTTAATTTAGTTATCAAAATTTGAAAATATTTAATTTAATTTAATTTTTGAATATAAATTTATTTAATCTCAAATAATTTTAAATGATTCAATTTGATTATCAATTTTTTAAAATTTAGAAATTAAATTAATTTATTTTTAATAATTTGATGATTAAATTAAATATTTTAAAATTTTGGGAATTAAATTAATTAATTTTTAAATTTGAATCTTTTAAAAATTTAAGAGTAAAATAAAATTATTTAAAATAATATAAGGCGAAATTGATAATTAAGTCCAAAATAATTGAGAATTACTAGTAATTTCAAAGTTTTATTTATAAATAAAGTAGCACATACATGACTGATGACTGCGATTTTGGTTAGGGTTTATGAGGTGAAGAAGAAGATAACAGAAAGGGTTTGGGAAGATGGGAAGAAGAAGCGGTGGTAGGTCCCTTCAAGATACCCTCCGTCGTCGACTTGAGTCCTGCAAATCCAAATACTCCACCGCCGAAGAATTCGCCAACCATCTCCGTTCAACTTACCCCGATTACCACCGAACCAAGCACCAAACCCTAATTCGATTTGTTCAGGAAGCTCTTCATTCCACCGCCAAGCTTAATCACACTCTCACGCCCAAGCACTGCGACGGCCACGACGATGACGACGACGAAGGAGAGGCTCAAAGCGCGTCTCGAAAGCGACGGAAGAAAATCGATGGGAGTGAAGAGAGATTGCAGAGGATGGAAGCGTTACACGTCCGAAGCAGGGTGCAGAGATCTTCCTCATCGTCCTCTGCATCGGAGAGCGACGATGAAGATGAAGAAGAAACCGTGTCGACTTCGGAGGACGCAATTTACGGGGAGAAGGTGGAGCCTGAGTTTGATTTAATGAAGACAATGCTGCGGAAGTCGTATACACCGAAGAAGAAGGTTGCCACGGAGGAAAAGAACGTTGAATTGGAGGTGGGGAATAGCAGTAAGGACACTCTTGTGAACGAGGAAAGGAAGGAAGTGAAGGGTTCAAGTTCGCGTTCGGGTTCGGTTTCGAACGGGAAGGATGGACCGAGGTTTAAGGATTTGGGAGGGATGAAGGAGGTTTTGGAGGAACTGAAGATGGAAGTGATCGTGCCTTTGTTCCATCCCCAATTGCCTAGACAGTTGGGAGTGAGACCAATGGCTGGCATTTTGTTGCATGGACCACCTGGCTGTGGGAAGACTAAACTTGCTCATGCCATAGCTAATGAGACTGGTCTTCCTTTCTATCAGATTTCAGCTACTGAGGTGGTTTCTGGAGTTTCAGGTATTAGGCTAAACACTTGATTGGACTTGAATTTTCACTTGTCTTTAGGATTAATTCGAACCTGAAGTGCATAACAGTATAGTAAGTAATAACCCTTTTTAATGGAGTTTTAGATGATGCAGAGTGTTTGTGCTTTGTTATGATTGATTAGATTTATTGTTTTTATTACTATACTACCATAAGATGATTTGGATGTAATCTCTGAAGTATTTGTGTCTTTTCGTGATTAGGTGCATCTGAAGAAAATATTAGAGAGCTTTTTGCTAAAGCGTACAGGACTGCGCCTTCGATTGTCTTTATTGACGAGATTGATGCAATTGCATCTAAAAGAGAGAATTTGCAGCGTGAGATGGAGAAACGTATTGTGACGCAATTAATGACTTGCATGGATCAATCAAATAGGCTTCTTCAACCAGTGGACGATGTGGAGAGTTCTGGTGGTGATCGTCATCCTGGCTATGTTCTTGTAATTGGAGCTACTAATAGGCCTGATGCTGTTGACCCTGCCCTGAGAAGGCCCGGCCGGTTTGATCGTGAGATTATCATTGGCAATCCCGATGAATCTGCCAGGGAGGAGATCCTTTCTGTGCTCACTTGCGATCTTAGACTTGAGGGTTTATTTGATCTACAGAAAATAGCCAGGGCTACGTCAGGATTCGTTGGTGCTGATTTGGCGGCTCTTGTTGACAAGGCTGGTAATCTGGCTATGAAGAGAATAATTGATGAAAGGAAACATGAATTATCTCAAGATCTCACGAGTGAGCATGCTGAAGACTGGTGGAGGGAACCTTGGTCGGTTGAAGAAATAAACAAGCTTGCCATCAAAATGTCTGATTTTGAGGTGCTTTAGTCTTGTGTCCTTGTTTACTTTTTTATACTTATTATGATTATTTGTAATCTGCCAGAATTCTCTAGGTTTGTGTCACATATCACCACAACTATTTGTTAAGCCCACTTTTTAATATCCCATGTTTGGGAGGATATCTTATTCTCTAGCTCTTCTTCTAGCTAATGATTTTTCTCTCTATAACCTGTGTAATATTTTCCTTGGAACATTTTATAATCATTATGTTTATCTGTGCATGTATGCAGGAAGCAGCTAATAAGGTGCAACCTTCATTAAGAAGAGAAGGGTTCTCTTCCATTCCTAATGTAAAATGGGACGACGTTGGAGGGCTTGATCTTTTAAGAAAGGAGTTTGAACGTTACATTGTAAGGCGTATAAAATATCCTGAAGATTATGAGGTAATCTTTAAATACTAAACTTTTTAATATTGCAATTTCTATTAAATTTTATTTCTTTTCTATTTTCCTTCTCTCTTGATTTCTTATAAATGGTTTAGTTTTTCACACTACCCAAATCTCTTGCTGAAATTTATGTGCATGTATGATTGGATCTATATTGCCTGCATCTCTGTTCTAGGGCAATAGTTTTCAGTAGCTCTAAATCTAATAATCTTTGGATCCAATTGCAAGGTATGAGACTTGAGTCTTGCGTTAGTAGTATGGGATTCTAATATGGGGTTTATAAGGCCTTGGGTTCTCCTACTAAAACAGTAAGCTTTTTGGCAGAGTTCTCCTACGGTTCTCCCTTTATTTCGTCCCAAAGCGAATAATGCCACTCCCTTTACTGTTGAACAGAAGTTGTGATGGAATAATAGGCTACCATGGTGTTAATTTTAGAATTTTCTTCTTAATACAAAGTCAGGTGATTGGTCAGAATTATCAATATAATTTTTTTTCCTCAAGTTTAAGAGTTACTAATCTAGATCAACCTTACAATTAGATGGCCTTCCTTATCTTTGTAAGTATTCACAAATTCTCTGATCAATATTCAATAGTTTGGTAGCTATATATTTAAATTCTCTTGATAAGTTTCATGTTGTATTTCTTAAAGTTGATCAATTGTTTTTTGTCTTTGCCATTTCAAGAAAAAGTATAGTAAGATGTAAATCACAGGCTGATCACCGTTCTTGAATTCATTTATCTCAGGAGCTTGGGGTGGATCTTGAGACAGGATTTTTGCTTTATGGACCTCCTGGGTGTGGTAAAACACTGATTGCCAAAGCTGTTGCCAATGAGGCAGGGGCTACTTTTATTCATATTAAGGTCAGTCATATACTCCACCCTTTTCTCATTAGTTTTGGTATTGTCTTGTTTTGAATAAATCATTTTTAAATGATTAAATTGCTTTTGTTGGATTTTTTAGGGACCTGAACTTTTAAATAAATATGTTGGAGAAAGTGAGCTTGCAGTTCGTACAATGTTTAGCCGTGCAAGGACATGTGCGCCTTGCATACTTTTTTTTGATGAGGTTTGGGGTTCTCTTCTTAATAATGTTGGTTAACTTGAATATTTTACCATGACATGTCAATTTTATTTAAAATTTGTGAACTATATAAAAAAATATTATTGTCTGGAATTTTCTTTCTTTGAAGGAACTATCCTGCACTACCGTTACTGATTTTGTTGTGTTCCTTTATTCATTGTTAAGTAAATCAATCTCTTTCACTCTCGCACATTAGTATCATTGTGTGTGGTTGGTGCTTAATCAGGGAACGGGTTATGTGCAAGACCTATGTGGGTATTTTCAATTTCCTTGATCTATGAATGGCTCTAACGAGTTCTCAGTATACAATTTGTTGTAGAATGGTATATTAGTGTTCATAGTATTGTTAATACAATGAGTGCTAAATTTATTTTTATGCCATTTTCAGATTGATGCTTTGACAACCAAACGTGGTAAAGAAGGTGGTTGGGTTGTTGAACGACTATTGAACCAGGTAAAATAATTACTAGTCTTTGGGAATATGAGAAAAACATAGCCATTTTAACTGATAACAACATCGATAAAATGACAGTTATATGAAATTGCAGTTGCTTGTTGAGTTAGATGGCGCTGAACAACGAAAAGGTGTTTTTGTGATTGGTGCTACAAATAGGTACATTTTGTTCACCATATGTTTTCTCTAATTAGTTATTTAACCTCACATCACACTGCATTCAAGTCAGTTTCTCATTTTGCAGGCCTGAGGTGATGGATCGTGCTGTCCTACGGCCTGGTAGGTTTGGTAAACTTCTTTATGTTCCACTTCCAAGCCCAGATGAACGAGTTTTGATATTGAAAGCTCTTGCAAGGAAGAAGGCTGTTGATGCCTCTGTGGATTTGAGTGCCATAGCAAAAATGGAAGCTTGTGAAAACCTAAGTGGCGCAGATCTTGCTGCATTGGTTTGTTTCTGCTCTTTATTAATGTTGCATGTTGCATCCCTTTACCATTGTTGCATGTTGTGTTTGTATGTGTATGCTTGTCTGATTATTGGCGGGTACAAACTACAAAGGTTGGACTACAGAGAAAGTGGGTAATCAGTTTGAGAGAGATACTGATTTTATTGACTATACAGATGAATGAAGCAGCAATGGCTGCTCTTGAAGAGAGATTGACCTCAATTGAGACAGCTTGTGATACATTGACCATCAAGAGGACCATCAAGAGACACCATTTTCAGGTAGCACTGAGTAAAGTGTCTCCGTCTGTGTCAGACAGGGTATGCCTTATTCTGTTATGTTTCTTTCATATGATACCTTATGGTGAATAAATTAGTTTTAGAAATTTACATTGAAATTTATTTCGATTTTTGGAGCAGCAAAAACAATATTATCAGCATTTGTCAGAGGGCTTTAAAGCAGCATGAGCAGCATGGCATTCACTTTGTTATTTTAGCCGGTGTCGACATTCCTTTAAAGAATTGAGTGAAAGAAATCATTTATACTAGCGTCAATTATTTAGAGTATTTGCTTTTGTAATGAGATGTACATGATTCCTGCAGTCAGGACATAATTTTTGGCAAATGGTTATAATTTATAGTTCACTTTATCCAAAAATATTGCTCCAAATTTTTTGTAAACAGTGTATTGTTTTCCGTTTTTTTTAACCCATGTAGCATATAATGACGTTTAGCTCTTTTTATGTTCTAACGCCACTTCAAGTTGTAATGCTATAAATTTTCATTTCTAATGATCAATCGATAGTTAAAATTAAAAATAAAGCAGATCCTAATAATAAAAAATGATATCTTCAAGTAATGTATTTGTCGACTGTACCCCCCCAAATAAATACCAGAAATCAATTTTTTCCCCAAATTTGTTGTGTTATTTCATTATTGGTTGTATCTATTAATGATACGTTGAATGTGTCAATCGAGTTTCGCTTTTTATGCATATGATAAGTTGAATCATAATCAACATGATGTTAAATCAAAGTAGAAGTGTAGAACTATAAATAAACTAAACCAATTTGACATTACTAGAAAAAAAATTATGGGACTCAATTGTTTTTCCGAAACACAATGAAACTCAATTGTTAAAGAGTGCTGCTTTTAAATTTGGTTTTTTTTTTTTTTAAGTTCGAACAAACTCACCTTATATAAGCTTCATTATCTCTGCATTGATCATTTTTTTCATTGTAATTTATAATTTCAAATACTCACAAATATATTTTTGTTGTAATCTATTTATAGATTGTAATTTTAAAGCATGAGTTATTGCACAAGTAACATTTTAATACACGGTGTTAGAATTAACCCAAATTGTTACAGATGGTTAATTATGATTAATCATATCAATCGTCATAAAATACTTAACTTCCTCAATTCAAAAATAATAATTTTTGCACTTTTGATTGTCTTCACTTCCCTTAAATTCAATTCAAGTAACTCATAATTTGCTAAAATTTATTTTTTATATTTTTTACATTTTCCCCATAATACTACAGTATTTTTACTACTTTAAACAACTCAATTAACCTAACTCGCACTTCTTTTTTTGACTGAACCTAACTCACTTAAAAGGCAAGATATATAGTTAAAAAATGATTAATAAATAGTGGTTTACTGTATTAATGTTGGATTGGTCATCAATGTTCATAATTAAGTGGGAAGCTTCAGAGGACACACTTCTTGCCCGCCTGATTCCTCTGCTCATTTGTTGGCTGATGTTGCAGGCATTCAGTTTTTGCGTGAAGGATAGCTAGTTTTTTTTTTCCCATTTGTTTTGTTCTTATATTTCTGAGCATCAAAAACAAAATAAAATTGGAAAAGTCAAATGTCCACTCGATAGAAGTAGGGAAGAGACAAATAGAAATTAAAAAAATTGAATAGACAAAAAGTAAAAAATGTGATGAGTGATATGATTAAAAAGAAAAAGAAAAAGAAAGCTAAAAAGAAAAATAAGGCAGAAAAAATATGAAAGAAATGTATATTATAATCACATTATTTTTTTATTGAATTGCTTTATTTTTTGCGTGTATATACACTATATTTGAGATGTTAAATGCACACTATTTTTTTAAATGTGTCTCAGGCTGCAGAAGAAAGACAGTGAAGCCTCCAGGATGGCACTATACAGATTTGGGCATTTGGCAATACTTCATCTTCTTCTGTGTGGTATGAGCTGTGCTATTTGGAGGCAAAAGGAAGAGTAAAGAAAGGAGACAGGGTGTGGCAAATTGCCTTTGGAAGTGGATTCAAGTGTAACAGTGCAGTCTGGAAGTGCCTCTCTGATATTGATCCAAATGTAAGGAATGCATGGTCAGATAGAATCCATATGTATCCAGTTGACATACCTGTGTTTGAATGTTGAAGTTGTAGTAGCTTTAAGAACAAGCATTAGCAGCTCATTCAATACTTTCTGTTTTTCCCTGTAAAATAATAACTTGCTAATTCCATATGAATGTGAAAGCTAAATTATAAAATTTTCACCATACTCTGGTTTTTTGTCCAAAAAAAGGCAAAATAAAGATTATACATTAGATAAAGGGTACAAGGGTAACCCAACCCATTTTATACGTCTGCTTTATTTATTTTATTTTAAGTGTAAATTATGTTAATCTGTGTTCTTTATGGTACGTGTTAAAGAACACTAAAAAGATATAAAATTATCAAATAAAAATACAAATATTTAATGTCTTGAAAATTTGAAAACATTTAATACTTTTTTCTTTAAGTGATTAGAGCTTTTTTTATTTAAAATTCCCAATGTCTTTCTGACAGACTCAACCTTTCTTTTATTCAATTCGGTTCGTCTGACCAACATAAAAAACAGACATTGCAAGGAAAGTATAAATTGCCGTTTGTGATAGAAATACCACCGGCAACCAAATATTGCCAAGTATCATTATTTTTTGTTGGGTGGGGCAGGGTGATAAAAGGTTTTCTACTTGTTAATGCGAGGGAAAATTAGGAAACGATGGTTAAACAGCCATAAGCATTTTGACGAGGTTTCAATTTGCAAAACAAGACAGGTTATTGACCAGAACTCAAAAAATTAAAAGATCAGATAATCACTATTCGACGCGATATATTTACATCTATTATAATACACTCATCAATCCACAGCACAAGAACTTGGGTGTGGATAAGCTATTTATAAAAACTCAATCGAAAAATTTTAAGGGGAAAAAATTAAGTGATGCAATGTACCATAGAGCTAGGGACTAAGGGGCATAAGAAAGGTCATCTAGGACTAGCACTATCTCCCCAATTGTAGAGTTTTGCATGCTTTAGCTAGTGAGATTTTTGTGTTTTAACTTCACTTGTTGCTTGGACAAAACCTCAGCAATGAGCTGACGGCCAAATAAGTGTGAATTCTTGAGGATTAAATTCCTTGTTGATGAATCAACCGCGTAACCTTGTCCTGCCATCCATTGTAACAAGTGTAGAAGCAAGTCCTTCTTTTCTTCAGGCTGGTCTAAATAGCGTGACACGGCCATCGCAAATAAATCCTGTCAAGAGAAAAAAAAACCCGAAAGAATATGATTAATTCTGGAGTAAAAAGTTGAGACAAAAAAAAAAAAAAAAAAAACCTAGCTCCAGAACTTCTGAAAATCTTTGAACTTGGATCCAGTTGTTCACAAATTAAACCAGTTATTCTAGTTTATTCAAGCTGTCAAAAAGCAATTAAGTTTAATTTAGAATTTTTGCATTGTAATGGCATGATTTCTGGTTTTAGAAGTTCTTTAGGGTGGGTGTGATTATGAAAAGGAAAATAAAAATAAAAATAAAGAAAACAAGTCATGAATTAAATGTCATTCTAATAACAGTATTCAAATTGATATACTACAGGCTTATTACCTGATCAAGCTTGTAACCACAATCATGGAGGGTCTTCAGAACATCATTTATATAGTTGAGGTTACCTGACTTCATAAATGCACTAGCAAATTTTTTGGTGGCAGGACGAGAAATAAATTTTGCATTATCCTGAACAGGATAAGATTCATCAGATGAACTGCAATGGCAAGAGAAAAACTAGGATTTATGTATACTTTAAATCTGGAATACCTTGACTATTACATACGCATCCTTCAAAAGCTGTCCTGCTAAGAGAATGTGCAGAATCTTCTCATGAAGTGACTTGCACATTGTTCTCTTGCTATATTTCAACATATTGTAAACAGAAAATGCCTCTGAATAAGCATTTACCTGACCAAGGTGGGATATTAAAGAGGAGCAGAGTTCCTAAAGAGAAAGGAAAGCATTAGAAACTTTTATTTAGTCACTGAACTGATAACAGATGAAAAAATGAAGTATCTTTATTAAATGAAGCATTCTCAGTTTCTTAAATCAGTTAAGTGCAACTTTACATTCAGACTCTTTTCCCTTTCCTTATCATTCTTTTATAGATCTTTCACTTTTTCTTCAGGAATGCAGCCATTTCCAACAGGTAAAACTGTAGTAGGCTCACTTGTAGATTAGGACAATTAACAATATCTTAGTGGAATAAAATAAACGAATAGAAAACCCTCAATCTCAAATAGCACTCAACAGAATATATAATTATAGAAAGCAGAAATCTACAAAATATTCTCAATAATGAACATGTGAAAATCCCAAACAAGGATGGAAAAATATGTATAAAAAAAACAGACCAAGCACATGAGTCTTCTTCCACCTAGTGGGTCTAGGGAGGATAGCTGTATATAGCCTTAAGTAGAGAGGCTGCTACTAGGATTTGAACCTGTGATATCTAGGTGGTATCAAGGTAGCAACCTTATGATTGGCTCGTTATCACAAGTCACAAGGATAAAAAAAGATGTGTACAAAATACAAATAATAAAATTAAAAGCACAAATTTCAATCACATACTGAGGAAGACCAAGTTCAATCATACAAGGGGCTCCATTCTAGTATTAGTACTTGGATAAAACACCATACCTCCACTGGTTGATGGCCTTTACTATGCATGTCCTTCATGGTTCGATAAGCTAATAGATACATTTTTTCCCTACAGAAATATTTGATTAGAATATGGAAGGTATTGTAGCCAGGATTGATTGCCAATTCATCCATCTTTTTTAGAGTTTCCATCACACTTTCCATTTCACCTACTCTACAGAAAGCACAGAGCATTGAATTCAGTATAACTAGGTCATATTTGTTGGAGGTAGTTTCAAAATCCTTGGCTAACTGCTTTGCCTCCCAAAAAAGCTTGGCTCGGCAAAATGCTGATATCATGATACTATGCGCATAGCCATCTGCATGTGGGAAATAAATCTGTAAATTATTACCAATTGAAAATCTCAAGTCTGTAGAGTTACGAGAACTAAAGCTTAGCAGCATAAAGAAAAACAGAAAGCTCAATTAAGAGTTATGAAGATGTGTTTATTATTAGTTCCAAGAACAGAGATTCCTGCAGGACTTCAAAAAATGGAATAATAGGAATAAGTATAGTAACAAGAAGGATAGTCTGTAAACATATTTTCACAAGTTTTATTGATCTCTAGTTACCCTGATAAGTGGAGGCCCAAAAATGGTTTTATGAGAGAAAATGAGTCTTATTTCTTACTGGACAAATGGTACAGCAGATAGGATCTAGAAAATAAATGTACAACTATTTACAAAAATGAATTAAGTTAATTCCTATCGCCCCATGCAGAAATAATGCTTGCTATTTCATACGAGAGGAATTTCAATGCACTTCAATACATTTTTCTGTTTGCAATACACTATTAATGAACACATCTGCCACAGGCAAGGAAAGGAGGTAGGAGATTTCAATCCTTTGAAACCATGTCAAGGATCAACTTCTCTAAAAGCTTAAGATCCAAGAGTGGTTATATATATATCAAGAAGCAAATAAATTTGAAAATTAATATTAGACCACCAATAAAAACTGAAGGAAAAAGGAATTACTTTTTCTAGTTCATTGCATCACAATGAAAAAGATGAGCCATGTAACGAAAACAAATATATATGGCTAATCAACTTTATATTGTTTTGGTTCCTTAAAATCCATGGGACTAGTGAATAGCTAGAGAATAACCAAATATTTATCTGGATGATTATCATATCATATTAATTCATTGAAGCAAACTCCAAAAGAAAACTTACCTGATCTTACATGGTTTTTCATCATTTCATCAAAAATTAGTTTGGCTTCATGTATTTGTCCTGCCTTAGCTAGGCCATCCATGAATATACAATATGGCATCTGCATATAAATTCAAACTAGTAAAAATTGGTAGTCAGAAAAGAAGCACCGGAAAAGAAAAAAGGTTAAAAGGATATATAATTTATGATATGAAATGAATTTTAGGGCATCAATTAAGTATAGATAATGATGATATGTATTAAATGATTTTACAATCTTTTCAGGCCAAAAACAACCTTTAATTGTTCATTTCAAAGGTTTTTGTTACCTCATCTTCAGCATAGCCCAAAGATTTCAGTTCAGCTAATAATTCTCTTGACTTCTCAAACAAGCCTCCTTTAACATATACCTTCAGTAAGGTTGTCAAAATGACCTGCAATTCATTATTTAATATAAACATAATTATAGTGAAGGCTTGCTCTGTAGTCAAATATTAATAAGCGATATAAAGGAAGCATATAAAAAGTTTTGCATTTCAATCAGACAGGCAAACAGATTAAACAAGAATCATAGCATAGCATTGAGAAGGATGAATATGCAAAAAGTTTATAGATCAAAGAAACAAAAACGACTTTGGTTTTTGACTTCTTTGTTAGAGCTGGTTATAATATTCCATTTCTACGGGGTTAACTAGATCAACATGTTGACTGAGGAAGCTGTACATACTATACTCTTCTACTTTTAGCTCAGAGGCATATATATTATTTTCTTGATTCCAAATAAAATACATGTATTTTGGTTTCAATTGAATGTTATTTCAGATTTCAATGGATGAAGTTTCAGTGCAGAAGTGGCGAGGACAAGACAACCACTTCAAAGAAAGAAAGAACAAAAAAAGAAAAAGAATATTACAAAACTTCCCTGGAATTCCTCTCCAACCGTAGTAGGCACAAAACTAACATTTTAAATCCTATTGTTAAGGATTTTTTTTTGGCCAGCAAAAATAAATATATTATATATATAGAGAAAATTCTGCATTACAAGGAGTATTGCAAAACAAAACCTAGACAAAACAGGCCAGAACGAAGGAAGCTTAAAACATATGAATGATGAAAGCCACCTGAGTTCTGACTTAGACTAGGCCATCAACAGAAAATTCAGATTTCTACCCTCCCCTGATTACAAAAGCCAATCCCATATTAGTAGACCAAAAGTGGAAAGGGAAATTAAAACCCTCCTCTAGATTTCTAAGCCAGGACCAGCATAGGAATATTGCATCTTCCATCAAATTGTGTCTATTAAAGCTGATTCCTATTGTTAAGGATAATACAAGTTTTAACATAAATGCTTAATGAATTAGGACTCTCCTCCAAATCCTTACATGTGAGCAGTAGAAACTAGAAACATTATTTATACTTATTGATGTGTGATGCTTTATTGTAACAAGTGACTATTACCATGAAAAATTCATAACCTACGGAGTTTGATTTCTTAAGATATCCTACAAATGTCTCTATTTCAAATTAATTCACAGTGAACAATAGTCTTGGCATAAACATCCAAGAACATGATATAATAGTTATTGTTTGACTTCTAAAGGTTGGTAAACAAAACAGCCAACTCTACCATATGATGTAGAGCTATAAATAGCCACAGTATGATATTCTAGTTGATTTTCATCTTACAATTAGTAAATGAAAAGAAAAACAAACCTTGTTTGGTACTAACCCTTCAGATTTCATATCTTGTATCAACATATCAGCTTTTTTGTAGTTTCCACATGCTGAATAAGCATTGATCAAAGAGCTATAGTGATAAACGTTTGGCGTGTGACCTCCATCCTTCATCTGGCTAAAATAGTATTCGGCTTCTTCCCATTTACTATTGGAAGCACACACAGCCAGAATTGTTCCATAAATCACTCCATCCATCTGCAGTTTGTTGTGTTGCAATTCCTGAATTAACTCTAACGCCTTAGCGTATCCATTTTCTATTTTAATGCAACCTGCAAGAAGCTAAAGAGGAAAACAACCAAAATTAGACGACAGGAAATGATTAGCTGTGCATACCAAAATATAAAAAAATCAATATTTAGATGGAAAATCAAGCAGAGAACAGCAAATATTCAAATATTAGGCAGTTTATATTTCCCTCTTTTTTGAAGTTATAACTTCAAGCATGCTGAATTAATTAGTATCATAAGGTACTATAGAACAATAACTCAAATATATACAAGTAACACTATAAACTACAGAATTACATATGTTATGATATTTCTGAGAGAGACAGAATTGGAGACAAAAAAGTGAAGTATGTAATTGGACAAACACAAGCAAACAGCTAACTTTGACAAATTTAAGGAAAGTATGTTGTAAGACTTAGAATGACATTACCGTGGTATAGGTAACAAGATCAGGAAGTAGACCGTCTAGTTTCATCTGCTGAAAGAGATTTAAGGCGGAATTGAACTTGGCTTTCTTGATTAAACAACTGAGAACGGAATTACATACAAGGACATTTATCTTGGCTGATTGATTTTGAATGCTATGGTAGAGTTGTAGCATCTTAGCAGCGTCAAGATTATGACTTGCCATGAACCTTATGTAATGGGAATAAGACGAGGCATCAAGCTTGTTGTTCTCTTGCATCCACGAAAAAAGCTGCAATTGCAACAATAATATATCATAAAAAGTTATGGAACAAAACATGTATGTATATGTATGTGTTGTGCAATTGAGGGGGAAATACCGGGAAGATTTACACCAATGAACAGTGAGCAACATATAAATGAACTTGACACCACACTTTAATTCAAAACTCTTAAGGTTCAGCTTTATAGGTCTTCCCCTGGCGCTTGTTTTGAGTGTTTTTTGTTTTCATTTAAAAAAAAAAGGTCCAAAACTGAAAACAACAACAAATCAACGTAAAGACGTTTCTAAAGAAGTGAAAATGCAATAACATCTTAAAGTACTTTCTTCTCGTTACATATTTTTTAAATCTTAAAAACTTGAAAATGAAGATTATTTTCAGAAAATAAAAATAGAAAACCAAAACAGGAAATAAACACTCAAAGGCCACTTATATATTATTCAACTTTCTCATTCTTATGACGTGGGACTTCAACTCACTCTTCTACTCCAACAGTACCCATGTATGTATGGTTTTACAACAAGTAGAAGGAAGCAGCTGACCTGAGAGACATGGTTGAATTTGTTTGACTTTTTAAAGTGATATAAAGCGGCATTGAGGTCCTTGACCGACAACGCGTCTCCTACCCTGAAAATTACTAGAACAAATTATAGAGTGTGAAAATGTTGAAGGAAGAACGAATAGTAGTAACTAGTAAGAGTACCTTGCAAGAGCTGAGGACAAATCAGAGGCGTTCCGAACTTCGAGTGTGGCTGCTTTTCTTGCGGTGGAGAAGGTTTTGGAGCTTCCAAGTTTGACGGAATTTCTGTGAGGTTGAGTGTGTGGCTCCGTTGTTGAGACAGACGCGGAAATTGCGAGAGAAGAAGGGATTGGTGAATGACAAAACGCCATTCCGAATGCAATAAGTGCAGATGATGATGATGATAACTCCATTTTTCATTTCAGAGTTACAGACACTGATTTGGATTGGGCTTCCGTATCTTTTTGGGCCCAGCCCGGCCCGATCTCCTCAAATGTAGCCCAAAAAAAGATCTGTTGCTTCATGGCAAGTGGTACGTGATTGTCTTGTCTCCAAGTAAAGCATATACAATATAATAATATAAGTTTAATATGTATTAATTTTGTATGATCATTTAATTATAAATTATTATTTAAATTATTTTAAAAGTTAATAATTTTTGTAATTAAATAATTCTGTAAAATTTACAATGTAAATATATAAGTTTTTCCCCAATAATATTACATTTTGAATCTACAAAATGTAAATGTAAAACAAAAAATATAATGCAGTAAAAGTCAATGTTACAAACCTTCCTGGGAACTTTTATTTATAGAGTGTTTATCATATTTGAGGGTAGATTTTGAATTAATATTCATTTAGGAGTAATTCAAAATTTTAAATTTTTAAATTAAAAGTCATAATATTTATTATAATATTTATCTTTTTTTTTATAAAAAAAGTATTGAAGTTGGACAATTTTATATGACTTTAATTTTTTTTAAATATGACTTTAGAGTTGTAATATATTTCTTTACGATTTTAAAGTTGTAAAGTAAATTATTATTTTTATAAAATGATAAATACTTTTTTATTTAATTACTTAAAGAATTAATTTATATTTCATTTTTTTGTTTTATTTAATATTTTCTACATTATTTTGATATGCTTTTATTTAATATTTAATATTTTTTATATTTAATATTTTATATATTTTTTTACTATTGTTAAGAATTATTATTTGTTTTGTAAATTAAAAAATAATATAAAATACTTAAATTACTTAAATTTAAATAAAAATATTAAAATTCAGTTCAACAAGATAAAAGACCTAGACACATATCCAAAAGAACTCGTTGTGAGACATCATTCTATTATTAATATTTTTGTTAAATGAATATGTAGTATATTTTAATATTTTTATTTAAATTTAAGTCTTTTGTATTATTTTTTAATTTAAAAAATAAATAATAATCCTTAACAATAGTAAAAAATATTAAATATAGAAAATATATCAAATAAAATAATATACAAAAATATCAAAATATTAAAAAACATATAAAAATATGGAAATTATTAAATATATTAAATAAAAATATACAAAATATAGAAAATATTAAATAAAACCATATTGAAAAAATATAGAAATATTAATTAAACAAAAAAATAAAAAAAATACATTAATTCTTTAAATAATTAAAATAAAAAATTATTTATGATTTTATAAAAAGAATTAATTTACTTTACAACTTTAAAGTCGTAAACAAAACTAACTGTTATAACTTTAAATTCGTATTTAAATAAAATTGAATTCGTATAAAATTTTATAACAGGTGTTATGATTTTCAATTTAGAAGTCATAACCCTTATTAGGACTTATCCGTAAACAAATATTAATTTAAAATTTATCTCCAAATTGTAATTTTTTTTTAAGAATTGCACCTTATTGGTAAAAGTACTATCCTTTGTGTTTAGTGCAGTGTTGTGAAAACCGGTTGGACCGATCGGACCAGGAACCGTGGCTTTACCCGAGCCGGGTTGGTAAGGGAATTGGAAATGCAAGTGGCCCCGTTTGGCCCGGAGAAAACCGGACAGTTTTTTGAAGACTCGGTAACCCGGTCCGATTTTGGGACCTGGACTGGGTTTTACAAGAAAAAAAAAAGAGAAAAGAAGGGACGCAACAATCACGGAGTTCATTTGCTCACGGTCACAGCTTCACGACGCAATCATGGAGATGCAGGGACGCAACAATCACAAAGACGCTGTCACGCATGGACGCAGGACGGTGTTCCCTTTGAGGTGCAAATATTGGAATAAGTCAATATAAAGTGAATAAAGAATGAGTGAAAAAATGGGTTTTAATATAGGTAGTTGCTATTTACACTCTCTTTTATTATTAATACACTTTACTTGTATTATCAATTTTAATACTTCAATTTTTATTTTCGATTTTTGAGTATAAAATTATGGATGAACTTTTCTTAATCAAATAATGTTAGTTATATATATATATATAATATAATTTTGAAGTTTTTAATATAAACCGGGTCAAATCGAACCAATTACTAATCCATCAGTTTAACCACTGACTCAATACCTCAATCGGGTCAATGACGGTCAGATTTCACAACTATGATTTAGTATGTCTACCGGCTATCCATGCATGCATATTGCCTATGTGTCAATTCCAGCTACAATTTAAATTAATTTAATAATATATAGAATAAAATTATAATTATAATTAAAATATATTAATAATAAATATTAATAAATATATTATTAATACATAAATAAAGTATGACCAATAATTATTTATGTCAAAATTAAACATAAATAATATTTAAACAATTCAACCTTAACTTTAACATAATAATTATTTTCATCCAATCACTTGCTTAATACATAATTATTTAAAAAGTTACACTTCTAAAAAAATGACATTAAATTAAAACCTTGAATACTTGGGAACAACGACCAAACTGCCACGTTTTGGCAAAAAATATACCAAAATGCCACACCTACAGTATTATTTACCAGACTGCCACACCAGGTAATTCGCAACCAATACCAGCGAAATACACAGGATGACGTGGCGAGCGACCAATGGCCAGGACAGTCCACATGGACAATTTTGCTACCAACATTGGCGAATTAGGTGGCCTATTTCGCTACCCCTTGTAGCAAATTA
>CM023948.1:4413944-4525332 GCA_013407115.1 Glycine latifolia | reverse complement strand
AAATATCACTGTTTATATGAAGTTTATATGCACTATCAATTAAACAGTGATATTTTTGGCTAGGAATGTCCGATGAAGGCGTACGATATGTCAAAATGATCGTAATTCAATTACGATCATTTTGACATATCATACGCCTCAATCGGACGTTCCAGTCAAAAGTTATGGCCTTCCGAAGTTTCTATGCAATTTCAGAATTTTGCCATGTGGCAGTTGCACATAATTTGCTACAAGGGGTAGCGAAATAGGCCATCTAATTCGCCAATGATGGTAGCGAAATTGTCCACGTGGACTGTCCTGGCCATTGGTCGCTCGCCACGTCATCCTGTGTATTTCGCTGGTATTGGTTGCGAATTACCTGGTGTGGCAGTCTAGTAAATAATACTGTAGGTGTGGTATTTTGGTATATTTTTTGCCAAAACGTGGCAGTTTGGTCGTTGTCTCGAATACTTGGAAATTTTACCCAAAGCAATCCAAGTAAAGTGATTGTTAAATTAAGTAAGTTAAAGTGGGACCATAGACCGTTAACCGTGTGTGTCGGGCAAAACGTTTTTTACGCAATTGGAAGCTGTAAATTAGTTTAATGAATGTTATGTGACTTATGTCTCTTTTAATATATTCTCTCTCCGTGGACTTGACTTGGTAAACACTTCAGTCATCAATAATATTAGTATGGAAGTTGAAGTCAGTGATGCTTTGCGGTGGCCATGGAGCTGCTCAGCTCTTTGAGGAAGGAGGACATACTGGAGCTCTTATCTCATGGCTTCTGTTCCCACTGCGAGGATCTTCTGCATACTCGAATTACAAACCTTCGTAAAAGTAACATTTTCTCTTTCTCTTTCTCTTTCTTTCTTTTGGACAATCATGCTAGTTGTTAGTTTTTCCACACTTAGATCAGCCAACTGTGTTTCTTAGTTGTTACTATGATATAATTGATTCATAAGTCACTGCTTCTTTACAACTTATTTGCTCCTGAACTTCGAATCCAATTTCAGTTTTTGCCTTCCTTCTATTTTTCTAATATATGCATATTATTTTAATGGCTTAAATATTTTTTAATTAATGTAAGTTTGTGTCTTTTCAATTTTGATCTCAGGAAGATATTTTGTTCAGTTTTAGTCCATGTAAATTGATATTTTTCCCATGTTGGTCCCTTGTAAGTGTAAACTCAGGAGTTATGAAGACTGTTAAATTTAATATTAAAAATTTTAAGAGACAAAATTGAAAAAATTGCAAACTTATAATGATTAAAATTAGAAAAATAAGCCCACGGAAACCAAAAATGAAAAAGGATTAACTTACCTTGACCAAAACATATTTAAGCCTTTTTGAATTAATAATAATGAACATCATAGCATTAGCATGTGCATATATTGCCTAATGCTATGCCTCTGTATGTAGGAAAGTTGGATGGAACTTCATCTCCGGATGAAGAAGGCTTTGAATCTTCTGGGGACCATGTAGTAGACAAGCCAGTGAATATTGGTAATGTTTCAAATTCAGAATCTTTGACTAAAAACCATGCAAAACAATGGGATAGTCCTAGGAACTCCTCACAAAGGCGTGATTCTACTACACCAATGAAGGATGATAACAAAAACATTGTTGATTCTTCACCTAAGTGTTTAGTAGGATGCAAACAATCTGATTTTAAGTTGTTGTTAAATGATGGAATTTGCGGAGATTCTTCATTTGAAAATGGTGGGTTATCAGAGGAAGAAAAGGAGCAGATCAGGTATTTTCAGGTTCACTGTAAAAAGGACTTTACCTTCGTTGAAAGGGTAAATAGGAGATACATAAATGTACTCCGGGGGCTTGAACTTCACACTGGAGTTTTCAATGCTGTGGAGCAAAGGAAAATTGTTGAGTGGATATACAGATTGCAATGGAGGGGACAACAAGGGAAACTGAAAGGTATGTGTCGGATCATGGGGAACTTCTTTTTCTTTCTTTATTTGTGAACTATATTGTACGCCTTTTGTTTTTCATATTTTAGTTTTATACACGTTTGTGGCACTTTTAAAGTTCATGTTAACAACATTGTACACCTTTTGTTTTTCATATTTTAGATTTATACACATGCTTGTTGCATTTTTTAAGTTCATTTTGACAGTGCTAAAATTGGAGCAAAGATCGAAAGGAACCATTTTGGTCTTCAAGATTATAAAATGTGGAATTAAATGTGTGTGCTGAATTGTTCCTTTAACATGCATCTGATTTGACTAATTTTACTTAGGTAGTTCACTTCAGAAACCAATTTTTTTTCTTTAGTATGTGTGATTTCACCATAGTTGCAAGTTGACTGACTTCCGAAATCTGAATCCATGCAATCTATATTCCATAATTGTACACATTGCAATCTCTTTAAGCATGTTCTGCTCAAGAGTATGGAAATGATATTGCATCTCATTTAGCATGTTGTAATCTGTTTTTGGGAGTAGATACAAGATATACTATCATTTAGCAGATCTCAGAGTCTACTCTAACCACCTGTACTTGTAGGCTTGTAGCAAGAGTTTCTCGACACTAGTGAAAAAATTTCTGGTTTTTATACATTACATGGGATGCATGTGGAATAAAAAATGATACATTTTGCCAGTTTAGCTGTGCATAGGTTCAATGAATCAATATAACTGAAAGATAATTGTTTTTGCGTTAGATTAAATTTTTGACATGTCAAAGAATCAAGGACCATTGTGTCTCTGCTACTTCTTTTACAAAATTATGAATCTTACATCTACTGGTCTTTCCTGTGTGTGTACAGATCGAACATATTCAGAACCAAGAAAGTGGATGCGTGGTAAGGGCCGCATGACAATACAATTTGGCTGCTGTTACAATTATGCAGTGGTATGACATAATTTAATTCTTCTCCCATTCTTATTTGACATTTTATTTATTTATTCCACTTATTTTTTTTTGTAAAATGTTACAGGACAAAAATGGTAACCCTCCTGGCATAATGAGAGATGAAGAGGTTGATCCATTACCACCTGTGTTCAAGCAAATGATAAAGAGGATGGTTAGGTGGAACATAATTCCTTCCACATGCATTCCTGATAGTTGCATTGTCAACATATACGAAGAAGGAGACTGCATTCCTCCGCATATTGACCATCACGATTTTGTGAGGCCATTTTACACCGTGTCATTCTTGAACGAGTGTAAAATATTATTTGGTTCAAATTTGCAAGTTGTTTGTCCTGGAGAATTTGCCGGTCCCGTTTCTATTCCTTTGCCTGTTGGGTAAGCTTCTATTCCCTCCTAGTCTTCCAATTAAATATGAATTTACTCTTGATCATGATAATTTTTTTTCTAGCTTTGTGTTAATCCTTTTGTCCCATTATAATTACCATTCTATGTTATTTTACACAGACTAAGAAAAATTAATAAATAGACTAACAAAATTATCACTTCATTTTTAGTTTTTATTATCCATATCACTAATATTATAAGAGATATAACTGAAAAAAATAATTTATATTACATTAAAAAATTAAAATGACAAATTTTTTATTCTTACACGACAATTATTACCAGGCGGAGGGAGTACTGACTAAATATTGTGGTTGTTTAATCATGAGCCTATTATATTTGTCATTGTTTGAACAAACTGGTGATCATTTTGATCATGCAGATCCGTGTTTGTTTTGAATGGCAATGGAGCTGACATTGCTAAGCATTGTATTCCATCCGTGTCGTCAAAAAGGTCCTTTTAATATGGAAAGATTACTTGAAAATCTTTTAAATTTTTTTTCCTGTTTTCCTGTTAATGTTTTCTTAAACATTTGTCTTGTACAGAATTTCTATTACTTTTAGAAAGATGAACGAGAGCAAGTTACCATATAAGTTTTCACCTCATCCTGACTTAGTGGGAATCAAGCCACTCATAATTTCACCTCTAAAGAAAGGACAAGATGTAGTTGGGAACCAAGATAATAAGGCTGACAGTGTTGAATCTGAATCTGATACAGTTTGGAACAAGAGGAAGGCATTGTTTCATGTAAAATAAATTAATTTACTTCTTCTCTCAATGGTAGCTTTAGAAAGACAAAGAGGTCAACAAATTTGGACGGAGGTCCAGGCGAAATAGGTTTAGGGGGCTTGTTTTTAATTTTATTAATTCTAGTATCGCATGTGTTTAATTTTCACAGGTGACTTTTCTTAAATCTGCATCCAATCAAAATTGTTTATGGTTTGAAGGATCAAATGCTATGTGCCTATGTGTGAGGTTCTTATACTGTAATGTACTTAGTTAAAGGAAGTTGTTCATTACTTTGTACATATGGTTCAACTCAGTTAATTTTCTTTGGAAAAAAAGTATTCAACCCACTTAAACTTATTTTATAAATAGATATTCTAAACATTAATTTTCTCCCAGTTGATCTTTATACTTCATCTCTTTTGTAAATAGCCACTGTAAATTTTAATTTTCATTCAATCAATCCTTAAATTTTACCTCTCTATTGCACATAAACACCTAAATTTCAATTTCATCTCAACTAATTCTTAAAATTTACCCTTTTCATATATAATATCTTATATTAAATTGAAGTTAAATTACTAAAAAAAAATATCAACTGTTTATTTATTTAATTTCAACCATTTATTAATTTTATTTGTATAAATCACTTTTCAAACATTAAAACATAATAAAATCTAGAATTGAAAAATCAAATAAAAACTTTTTTGATTAATGCTACAATTTCCCCTTTTTATATATATCTTCTAAATTTATATTCTTTATTATATTTTAAATATGAAAAATGAGTTGTAACAAAAAATAATAATAAATGATTAACATTAAGATAAATAACTTGAAAAAAACTATTTATAAAAAGATAAAATTTAAAGATCTATTTAAAGTTGAAATGCTATTAAAGTTCAAGTGTTTATATTAAAAAAGGTCAAATTTTAAATATCAATCATAATAAATTTAAGGTTTATGATGTCTATTTGTAAAAAATATATAATTTAAGGATTAATTAAGAGAAAATTAAAATTTAAGGGGTCTATTTGTAAAAAAAATGAAGTTTAGGGTGGCATATTAACGATCTTTTCCCTTTTCTAATTGATCAATACTAAGTTCTTAAGGTCCCACCTATATTGTAGTTTGGACACTAACTCTATTTATGAGTATTATATGTTGTAGATGTTTGACCCTTTGTTAATAACCACTAAACCACAAAAGAAAAAGATAAAGGAAGAGGTAATTTTGAAATTCACTTGCATAAACAATAATACAATATTATGAGATGCTCAAACGTGATATTCTTAGCTTTCAATATTGTTCTACCAAAATTTATGAGTTATCTTTGTTTTTTTGGTATTCTTGTAGTGAGTGAGCCCTGACACAATAATAAAGTTGTGTCTTGGTAACTTATTGATTATGAGTTTGAATCTGAAAACAGTCTTTTTGCATATGCAATGGTAAAGTTGCGTACAATATTTCTCCTATTTACCTACGCACAGCGTGGATTCCTTGGGCAATGTTTTTTCTAAGGGCCATGAAACTTTGAATTCTTGAAAACAAAGGAGCATATGGATGCCATTACTGGACACCTTGCAGCACTGAACGTACACTCCTAACATGATTAGAACAATCTTTAATAATTAGGTTGAATAGACTGTGAACTTGGGCACAACTAAGCGGGTGTTGACTGATTTGTCTTCAAAGATCTCGGAATTGTGCACCTTCCAGATGAACCTGCACGCAGTGGAGAAGATAATTCCATGACCACCGGTTGCCAAACACCTGAGCCAATGAGAGCTATCAAGATCAGTGTCATGATGGGAGACATCTAACCAACCAATGGAGGATTATTTCATCACAAACGCTACACCTGCAACAAAAAGAAACAGAAGAAAGATGTTTATAAAGATGAAGAACATTAGTCGGAATACTTTTATGGTGGGTGAGCCACAGAAAGTGTTTGATATGTTCTGGTATAGGGAGAGATCATGAGTCTGTGTGGATATAAGTCACAAGTACTTTTAAGAGTTTTTCTACTAAAAATATAGAGCTTTTTCCAGTAAAAAAAACTCTTAAAAACACTTCTAATCTTGTATCCAAACAGACTCCACATCTAGGAGTCTTGAGATACTGGGTTCCCTTGGGGGAGGGAGGTTCAGGTAAGTCAACGACAAGCTAATTTGGGGGAGGCGTCCCAAATCACAACTTCAGATGCCTCATCATGCAAATCTGATTTTTCACATCTAAGGAAATATGAGTGGCGATTTTGTGCTATTGCCAAGTTCCACCAACACTAATATCACACAACCTTAACTGTACATCTTGGAAGTGCACGTAATCAACCATCCCACATAAATGACCATTGGATGACCAACGATAAAACCAAATAGAGACATCACCTTTGCCAACTCGATAGCGGAAGCCCTTTTGAAGGTAACGAGAAGCTTTAATAATGAAAAGTTCCAGGTATAGGAAGAGTTATGATAATCCTTATCGAAGAAGACAGAGTTGCCATAAAGATATTTGTAACATTGCAACATTGGCTTTCCTAGAATTTCGAACTCCCAAACCACCATTTTTTTGTTTCGTAACAATCTCCTCATTAATTTTGCTTCGTAACATTGGAATTCAACACAGATTTGGCCAAAGTAACCCTACTGCTCTATTCAATAATTTTGCTTTCCACCCGGCTAATCAAGAGTTGATCCGATCCCTGATGAAAGAAAACTCCTCATTTTTTACCTGACCAACTAGTAGAGGGAAGCCCAAATACTTGCCAATATTATTAGTATGCGTAAAGCCAATGATATTACCAAGCAGAGAAATTGCCTTTTTGCTCACATACTTGGAGGTGACAAACTTAGATTTATGAATTGAGTTTGAACCTAACTCAACCACAAAAACTAGCTCATGGGGTGAGAGTTATCTCTCACATATATACTCTATATTGACAAACTTAGATTTATTTTCCCAATACTTTTGGTTATGCATGTGATTAATGGTCTCTTGAGCAATAAGAGCATTATCTACCATACTTCTTCCTGGGATAAAGCAACTTTGGAATGGTCCAGTGAAATCACTCAAATGAGGTCTAATGCAATGTACTAGCACTTTAGACACCACTTTAAGGAGCACATTACAGAGGCTAATAGGCCTGAAATCCCTCAAGGATAAGGTTTGATCCACCTTAGGAATAGGAATAATGAGAGTCTCTGGCAGAGAAGGATTAATGCTACCAATAACAAAGGCTTGAGCAACCATCTCCCAAACATCATTACCAACAGTATCCCAATAAGTACGATAGAAAATCAGCTGAAAACTATCTGGACCAAGAGCTTTATAAGGTCCCATAGAAAACAGGCACTCTTCACCTCCTCAATAGTAATAGGCTTCAACAGATCCTCAAAAAGATTTTGGTCAATCATGGAAATATTATCTAAACAAGACAATTAGGATTACAATGGGAGGTCTCCTGAAAAAGCTTTTAAAATAATAATGAACAACTTCTTTTTTCAACGCATGGTTATCATCACACCAAATGTCGTCAATGAATAAATAAATCACCTTATTTCTCCTCCTCCTAATCAAGTTCTGAGTACGAAAAGATTTGGTATTTATTTTTGTTACCAAATTTGACCTACTTTTTCCTAGATTTTTCGTACCATAGCATCACCTTATAAAACTACAACTAATTATACTTATTTATCTAATAAGGGTTATTCTAAAATTTACTTTAAATCAAACTCTTGATTTGTTAAATTAAGAAATATACCACACAACACATGATTCTTAATTATAAAATATTTAATTTAATTTCAATGATCAAACTATGGTTACTAAATAAAGGTTGGAGAGGGAAAAATCATTGAAAATCAATGGAGAGGGTGGAACTTCACATAAAAGGTTAATGATCCATATAAAACCAGTAGATACTGTGTCCAAATGTGACCTGCACAAGGACTAAATGGATAATGGTTACACATATAGGATTGATAGATTAACTTTTTAAGCATATAAACCAAATTAAAAATGTCTTATATGTATAGGGACTAAGTTAACATTACCTATATGTATATAACTAAATTAACAATGCATAGGAGATTAATAGTACTCCATGTTGAACCATTTGAGATAATGACCAAACTAATAATATTTACATATATAGAGATGGACTTAATTAGTTTCTATATGTATATGAACCAAATCAAGAATACACAGCAAAGATAAAAACCAAAATATGTATTAAACCAATAAATAATTATTTTGAAAAATATATCTTTTTTGAATATATATACGCTGTCCTGTCAATGCCAAATGTCAATACTCAAGCATATAACCTGACATGTTTGCAAAGACACAAAACATAACCTCAATTATTATAATGCAAATATTTTTCTCAATAAACGTGTTCCATCATACATGTGCTTCATCATTATCATTATTTTCTACAATCCATATATTAACAATATTAACAAAGTACACATTTATACTGAGGTGTAATATTTAAAAGAATAATTAAAGATGCATGTAAGCAACGCGTTACATAAGTAATTGGTACATTTAATTTAAGTAAAGGAAAAAGATGATTGGATTATACTCAAAGCATATATTCCAATCATTTTCCATTCCTTGGAGGGAGAATAAGAGTTTAGTTAGTGGTCTTAAGTTAAGTTCTGAAAATATAATTATGTTAAATAGATAAAGAGAATATTATTTATAGTACTCACATTAATCTTATTTAACTCGGATGGTCTAATATAAAAGATAATGTAGTCTTAACAAAATAAAATAATCAGAGTGTAACTATTTCCTCTTTTAATGATTTACTTTTATTAAGATTAATTTCTTTTTAGACACTAAGGCCTGTTCGACGACTAGGATATATCTTATATATTCCTATTAATTGTAAGCAACTTGTTATATGGGTGGGTATATATATATATATTTTGGGTGTGATACGGGTGGGTATATATTATACTTCAACTATATATAACTTGATATGTATTAAATTTCAACTATCTAAATTTTGTCCTCAAATGATCATTTGGCATGGTCCAACAAGCCAGCAAGCTTTTGTAGTTTTAAAATTTTAATTTTGGGGTCATCCCAATCATATATAATATTTTTAAAATTTATACTTTAAAATCAGCAATAAATTATAAATAATATTAACCTAAATTATTGATATTTTATATTAATATAGTTTATTATTGTAAAATTCCTTTACTTTTATTTTAATTTTAAATTTCTTATAAAATTTATAATAATATTTAAATAATAGAAATTAGATTGATCATCTTCCCTATGCTTATTAATCAAACCATAATTTATATCAAATTGGAGTTTAAAAATTGATCCAACTAAAGTATCCAATCAAATTAAGACAACTAAGACAATGTAAAATGATCATATAGTGTTTTTTTTATAATCAGGTGATTTAATCTATCTCTTATCAGATTTATTTATTTTTAAAATAAAGTGATACATCTAATTATAACTTAATATTCAAGTTGGAATAGAATCCCAAATCTTAACTAAAAATTCAAGTATCTAATTACTTGTATTAATAACTCTTTTGATGTCTTATGGTGTTTGATGTTAAGTGAATTACATTTAGCATTATTATTTACCGGTTAGGTACAGTAGAGGTACGATTTCCCTAATATAAAAGGAATACGATAAAGCAAGGACGCATGTTGGCGCCCACAGAACAGAATCAGAATCAAGTTCTGCGGTGGCCTTTTGTCCTTTTCGTGATCGCGCATATTACTTTGATGTACAACGAAGCCAAATTCAGGCCACTCCGTAGTCTTCGATTGCATGGGATTTTATTATATTCATTAATAATTTTAATTTATTGAAAAGAAAAGCGAATTTAAACTTTAAAGGGTAGTGGGTTTATATTTGAAAGTGACTTAGTGACACCTAATATATTATTATATAAATGATAAAGACTTAAACATCTAATATATTCTTTTTTCATATTCCTATCTAAAAAATATTTTTTATTTTATTTTACTATCTAATATTTAAAATTTTTATTTTTAGTACTTGTAATTAATTTTAGTCAATAACGTGATAAATTAACAAAATATCACAATATAATTAAATGATAAATATGACAAGTTAATAAATTGTCATGTTATTATTTAATGGACTTAGATTATTATAAGTAAAATAGTAAAATAAAATAAAAATATATTTAGATAATAAACTGAAAAAATAGGAATATAAAAGTATTCAAAACATATTTTAAGTCGATGATAAACCATGAAAATAAGAATAGGACATGACAAAGCAGACACGATCATTACACAACACAGAGTGTGTGATGGTTGAGGTGTCTCCATTTCAGGTTGCTCACTCTAGCCATATAATTGGTATAAATACGAGGGGAAGTATATTTATTTACATACATGCATATATACTAGTGGAAATTTATGCTAAATATCTGAAACTTTACTCATTAAAAATACTATAGCTAATGTTTTGTTGGACGACCAAAAAACTCTTTGAAAAAGAATCTGGCTACGTAATATATGAAGAATCCTGAAACTTTGCTTGATCAATTTTTTATGGTGGCACATGGCAGGGTAGGTGTGGGCTTGAGAATGGATAAAAGTCATAAAACCATATCTGTCAAGGATTCGGGAGCTCTTGTAGAAGGTTTTGATTTTTGTTTGCCTGAGGTTTTGATTCATGGGAGGTTCTTCTGAGTTTGAGACTTTGGATAGATAATACTGATCTTCACTCAATCCTTCCAAGGTCAGTTAACTAAGTCATTCATGCAATTAATTATTTCAATTTGTTTACTGTTATATCATTGTTATGTATTAAATATAAGGATTCATCACATCCAACAACAATTGATTCTTTTATTGGATTATTGAGCTAACCCAGTTGGCATTTCTGGTTGAATATTGGTTTACTCATTTTCTGCAAATAGGAAATGCAAGTTGGGTTATTTAAGTTCTACATTATTCTTTTCTTTAAGGAGAAGATTGGATTTTTTATTTTTATTTTTTTACTTCTGATTTAGTGTTTCTGGACTGGATCTGATTATATTCAATTTTTTTCTTTATCAGTTGAACTCCATATGGTATATTCATATACGATTGTAACACAAACTTGATACATACATGCTTGTAGTTTCTAACCAACATTCATGTATGTTTTGTCTTTTCTTTTCTTTTCTTTCAGTTGATTCATAATTATGAATGGGTTCATATTTATTATGAAATTGATGAATGGAAGAATTTAGACTTTTTTTCATATTTTTTAGTAATTTTACTCTTCTGATAACATATACAGAAAAAAAAAAAAACCATGGGTTAAGGGCTTTCATTGATGCAGTGATAGTACATGGGTTAACCTGATATTCGTTCTAATTTACAAGCAAACACCATCTACAGATTAATCCATTGAAGACAGGAAAGTTTATAGATTACATTATTATATGTTGTTGATATGCTGGATGCATGGGATTTTAAATGTAGCATTCATTTATCAGGCTAGTTGTTGTAATACTGGCGAGGGGATTTAATAGTTTGTATAAGTTCACAGGTTCAAATTTTAGTGCCACTAATGTATAAAAAGAAAAGGCTAGTTGCTCTAATCAAGGTGACTCGATAAGTAAAAGCTTAGGAGTCCAGAAATTTCTTGAGCACTTGTTACTATAATTAGGGTGGGGTTTAAATTCAACAAAACTGTGAGCAGAGTAAGCTCTGCCGTTCCACCTGAGACGAGGATATATGAAAAATCCATGAATAAGAAAGAAGAAAAACATTATACAAAATTATGTAATTGAGATTCTCTGAAATTTTAAACAAACTGCATGAAATCTTAGCCACAGAAAACGTTTCATTTTATATGAAAATGAAAATTATAAATATAATGCAACAAATATAAAGCATTAGATGTACAACTGTACCATCTTGCAGCTATTATAAAACTCTAGAGGATCGGAATATAAAGATATGAGAGAATAAAAAAAATTCCTGATTATGTAATATTTCTCTCTCTGATAAACGCATTTTCCCTCTATAATCTCAAAAGTGACTTTCTGTAGAGGCTGTTGAAAAGAAAACCCAGATTCTGTAATTAGCATATGAAACTTTACTTTTCTACTATTTAAACAAATTCATACTTCATGATCCTCTTCTTTAATTTACCAGAGAAATTTCAAGTCTGTACTGTACAGGCAAATTACTAGCCAAATTCACTAACTTCCTCTTGGAACCTTGATTCCATTTGAATATGAAATTAACAATTTGTACTAGAGGGTAAGGTTTTCTTTTTTGGTAATTTGTAGGAAGATTTCAGAAAGCATTTTCAGTAAGAGGAAAGCTACTTAATTCTCCCTTTTAACATGTCCTCTTATTGCAATTTTTTCTTCCCTGGCATTTTGAGACTCACTATGATGTTTGTGTATGTCCCAGAGTTCATCATTGGCAATAACGTTGTAAGGCTGGTGAAAGGGGAGATGGATTTCCTTATCACAGCACTGAGTGACATGTTTAACCTTTAGATAAAAGAAAGATGATACTTCCTATAGTTATCCTAATAGTGATCTAGATCAGAGAAAGGCTGCAATTCATGGAGGATAGTACTGGAAGGTAATATTCATGGAAACTCATTCTCTGCTACATTCATCTTCTTGTGTTGTGTATATAATAATAATCTTTTGAGTGTTACTTTACTTTAAGCTTGTACTAGGATTTTACTGTTTGTTGTAAATTGTAGGTATGATGAGAAGTCCTTTTCAAATGGGGATGTCTACATAGGTACGATCAAGGGCATACTGCCTCATGAAAAGGGAAAGTACACATGGTCAGATGGAACGGTATACGAGGGCGATTGGGAAGGCGAGAAAATGACTGGAAAGGGACTGATTGTGTGGTCATCAGGAGCACAGTATGAGGGTGAAATCTCTGGTGGTAACCTACATGGTTATGGCACACTTACAACATCTGCTGGATGTATTTATCGAGGGGGGTGGAGGTTGAATGCTCAGCATGGGATTGGACGCAAGCAGTATTCCAATTCTGATGTTTATGAGGGTTTATGGAAAGAAGGAGTTCATGAAGGGAGTGGCAGGTATACTTGGAATAAGGGAAATATGTATGTTGGGAATTGGAAAAATGGGAAAATAGATGGTCGAGGGGTTATGAAGTGGTTTAATGGTGATACTTTTGATGGTTTATGGTTAAATGGGCTTATGCATGGATCAGGAATTTATAGATTTGGAGATGGGGGCCTTTATATTGGGGCATGGAATAAAGGCTTAAAGGATGGAAAAGGAGTATTCTATCCTGCAGGTAGTAAACATCCATCCTTAAAGAAGTTGCATTGCCCTCATGATAGTGATCATAACGGTTTCTTGTTGAATGTAGAAAAACAAGAGGCTCCAAAAGCAAGAGTTAAGCGTAGCCTTTCTGAAAACATGCCGGTCATTAGTAGATTTAAAAGTTTCCGTCAAATATCTCACAGGACTTCGTCATTGAAAATAAATTTGATCCGTAATGATTCTGCTCAAGATTGCCTATGTCATGATTCTTCCCTTACATTATCCAATGCCTTGGTTGAAGACCAATCTGAGGCATCGAGTGAAAGTACTTTGGTTTATGAAAGGGAATATGTACAAGGAGTTCTAATTTTGGAGAGAATTAGTGAGTGCTCTGAGTCATCACGTAAAAAGAAACAGCAAAACAAGTTTAGTGTGAAGCAAGTAAAGAAGAGTTCATTTTTGGACATTTTTGAAGGCCGGCAAAGCTATTATCTTAAACTTAATTTGCAGCTTGGCATCAGGTAAAATAATTGATTAAATTTTTATAGTGACCCCTTCTAAATAATTTTTGGAAAAATTGATAGTTATGTTAACATTAATAGTTGTCGATATCATCATACTTTCAAGTACCTTATTGCTTTGCAATCATGGCCACTGCAGCAGTTTGTAGAAAGTGACTTGGCTCATGATTTAGATGGATTGAAGTCTCGGCTGAGAAAAGTTCAATGATACCTACCTACTTGCTGTTTAATGCATAAATTAAATATACGGAATACTTGCTGTTTGTTGTTCACAGTTCTGTTTGATATTTAGGGCTGGATAGAAAATGTAAGAAGGTTAAAGTATAGGTATTCAAAAAGAAAATACAGCTAGCTGATTGTCTGTTGAAAGGGTTTTCACAGTTGTTTTGGTCATAGTATTGAAAAACTTAACAGCTAACTGAAGATAATGTTGGCATCCTCTTCTCTGTAAACCAGTATTTGTGTTTTTGAAATATTTCTATTTGTTGAGATCTCCAATGAGATTGAAAAAAACAATCACTTCAGGAAAGTTTAAATTTAGTTTGTGATATGGCTCGAGTATTTAGGAGGGCGAGCCCTGACACAGCAGTAAAGTTGTGTCTTGGTGACCTGTTGGTTATGGGTTCGAATCCGGAAACAGCTTCTTTGCATATGCAAGGGTAAGGTTGCGTACCAATATCCTTTCCCCTTACCTGCGCATAGTGTGGAGCCTCTGGACAATGGGGTTACGTGATTTTTATATGGCTCGAGTATTTTAGAGCACATATTATAGTATGCATATATTCACGTCATATTCTGAATGTTAATGTGGTCTATACTCTATAGAAGCTAGACTACCATAAGGATTGTGTCTTGTTGTGTTTGGCATTGTGTGCCATATAGTGTTTTGGGTTGAATTAATTTAGATAAATTCACAGGTATACCGTTGGCAAAATTACACCAGTGCCTGCACGCGAAGTTCGATCATCTGATTTTGGGGATCGAGCTAGAATAAGGATGTACTTCCCAAAGGCTGGTTCAAAGCTTACTCCTCCGCATTATTCAATAAACTTCTACTGGAAAGATTATTGCCCTATGGTCTTCAGGTATTTATTAACTTTATGTATGCCATGCTTTTATAACTTAGAAATGATTTTATTAGAAAATTATAAGAGGTGAAAGTATAATATATTCTTGTAAGTTTTTTTCTTTTTTTTGGTTTCTCTTGTGAACCGTTGTTGAACCTTGATTTACTGAAGTGGCTCCACAGTGAAAAACCTATGGAGAATGACCAAATTAATGGAGTTTTAGTCAAGTCCCAATCCTTAAGAGAAAAATACTTTTAAGTAACCATGGTGATACAGAATGCCAACAAATTATGCTAGATAATGAGTTATGATTATAATGACATGCATGTTGTGCCAAAAAAGGAAAACCTAGTCAGGGATCTATGCATTGGTAGAATCCACATAAACAACAGAAGATTTCCCAACACTTTGTGCATTTAATGCTGTTGAAGGTCTCATGCACGTGACTAATTCATGCCTCCTCCAGTGATATTGCACATGTACGCTGTAGCTTTGCAGATATGTTGGTCTTTTCCTCTTTCTTTGCATAATTAGTCATTACACAAGCATATATTTCCAGGAATTTGAGAGAGATGTTCAAGTTAGATGCCGCAGAGTACATGATGTCCATTTGTGGAGATAGTGGACTAAGGGACTTGTCTTCTCCTGGAAAAAGTGGCAGCATCTTCTATCTTTCTAAAGATGATAGATTTGTGATAAAGACTGTGAATAAATCTGAACTAAAGGTTTGTAGTCCCTTCATTATTGTTAATGATTAATGAACATGGATTAGTTTCTAAAACACATTTGAAGTTTTCCCTCTTTCCTATTACATGTATTGGTCTTGTGAGAAAGTATAGTAAGTACTTAGCATCAGTCAGCTTCCCTTGATTACAGTTTTGTACCTATTAAAATATAATAACAAACCAATTCTAATAAAGAAGGAGGTCACACATGGTTATGTACATATGTTTCTTTTCTTGTAGGTTCTGCTCAATATGCTTCCCAAATATTACCGTCATGTGGGAGATCATGAGAATACTCTTATAACAAAATTCTTCGGGCTCCATCGAATAACATTAAGACGTGGCAAAAAGGTATCACTTGTTATCTCTCTTGAGCTTCTTTCTTTCAATTTGAAATAAATGAATATTTCCTTATTTTGTTTACCAGGTGCGTTTTGTCGTCATGGGGAATGTATTTTGCACAGAACTACAAATCCACCGTCGTTATGATCTGAAAGGGTCTTCACTAGGAAGATATACAAACAATGATAAAATCAATTGCAACACAACATTGAAAGATCTTGATCTAAAATATGAGTTTCACATGGATAAAAAATTGCGAGAATCCCTACTTAAGTAAGTTGCTCCTAACCCTAAACCACCTACGTTAGTGTCAAGCATGCAATTCTTTTGTTTGTATAATTGGTGAATGTCTGTTGATCATGTTCTTCTAGAATGCATTATCCATATATTGCCTCATAGCATTGCATGGCTTAATTTGTTCTTTCCTATTGGAAATTCATAACCAAGTTATTCTTTAGCAATACTAGTAAATACTAGTATTAATACCAGTCACAATATTGTAAGATTTACCTATTACGATTCATAATTTATCATGCTCCTTCATTGTCATCAGTTAGAGTCCACAAATATCTAGAATATATTGTCACTAATGTAGCATCTAGGGATTCCATTTGTCTGGTTGATTTCGAAGTATTTCAGAAGTAAAATAATCTTCTAGTCACTTCATATTTTTCAAATTGAAACCATTCAACGAAATCTGCAGTTTGTGTAAGATTGGCAAACTGCTCTGTGTGATTAAAAGAGGTGATGCATTAGAATTTATCATGAAAAAATTATCCAAAGGTGCCACTTTTTTCAGTGAACTCTATTTAATTTGTCAGTGGAGAATCTATTGCATGGTAAAATTTCCAATTCAAATTGAATAACTACTAATTAATTCTACCTTATATGGATATAAATAACTGGTACACGTCTCTGAAAACCAAATACTAACATGGATCTTGGCATGTGTTGGTACTGAGTTGTTATTACTTAGCTTGGGTGTAATGGGGTATCTGCTGTAAAAAATGTATCAGGACAAATTGACAATTGCATTCAATATTCCATTAACTGCATAGTTGGCAAATTGACCTTCTAATCATAACCAGAATTTGATTTTCTGTTGAAGGCAAATTTCCCTAGATTGCAAGTTCTTGGAGTCTCAGCATGTAATTGATTACAGCCTTCTGTTGGGATTACATTTCCGAGCTCCAGAGAATATGAAGGCCTTCGTGGAACATCATGAATCAGTGCAGCGTCAGGAGAGTTTACCTTCTGGAGATGGTAAATGCCTCAACTGATGCAAGTTATTTAAAATGTGATATGGAATTTTTTATGAAAAAAGAGCTATATTTTGGTATAAATCTTGGTAAATTGACATCGTAAGCACATAAACTTTTTATTTACTTATAGTTCTATAGAATGTAAATATGACATTGAGATTGTCTGGAATATTCTGCAATGTACAAAAATGTTGTTCTAATGCGAAGTCAGTGTAAGATTAGGCATGGACATTAACTTGTAACATATATTTTAAATATTGTTTTTTTCATGAATTAAATAAGACACCTAGCATCCAACACAATGGTTTACACAACAGCAGTTATATGACTTATATCCTTTATTTCTTAACTTATCCCCCTCTGGTATAGGTAGAAATTCAGCTCTAAGTCCTCAAATCACTAGAAAAGAATAGACCAACTGAACTTTCTATTGCCTTCCTAATTGTGAGCTTAGTTGTCTAATAATGTCTATGGAATAAAGGTTGTTTCTTTGTTTTGAATACCCTGTTTGCAAAGGAAACCAAAACAATTGTGTTTATTAATTGTGCTGAACTTTGTATTTGTGGAAACCTCATGTACGGTGATCAACGATTGAGAATTTATTTATGTGAAGGACCATTTCTCTCATAAAGTTTAAGATTGGAGAAGGTCTAGGAATGATTTTATATCTCTTAAGACTCTTAACAACTTGGAAGACTTTTTGAAATAAAGGTTGATTTAAAACAATATATTGATTATTCCATCCTCATTCAATCCATTCACATTCGAATTTCTTGCTTTCAACCTTTGATTTTGCATTAGAGCAGATGCACTTTATTAGTTCTCATTGCACTCCATATCTTTTGTTTTCTCTAGTCTTGACTCAGATGTGAATAAAAGGTTTTGGATACCCCCAGCAGTATAAAATTGACCTTAGGGAATGGAACATTGTTGTTATTACTAATATCCTCTTTACCATTTGTGGAGCATATTAAGGAAATTAGAAAATGAAAAGAAGGAATAACTACTTCTCCATGTTCCCAAACATTTATCAATGAATTAATGACTACTGAGGTGCTTGTTTATGCGCTAAGCATCTGCAGTGTGTTATTTATTTCGTACCTTGTCTGATATCTCTGCTTGTGAGTACTCAGTTATAGGTAATCTTGTATCTTTTACTGTATAAAGCTCACTATAAATTGATTCTCATTCTTTTCTTTCTACATTTGGACCTCAGTTTCTTGCTTTTTAATAAATGTCTCACTATTAAGTATTTTTCATCGTGCTTTGCTTTCACTATGCATTCAAAGAAGGGGAGCTCTTGATTCTTCCTAAAGGCCTGCTATTAGTTTCCCACGAACCGAGTATAGTCAACACAGCACCTGGACCCCACATTAGAGGGAATACATTGAGGGCATACTCCATGGGTGATAATGAAGTTGATCTTCTACTGCCTGGTACTGCAAGGTTAGTTTCTATGATTCTTTCAAACTGGTTTCTCTTGTGCAGTAGTGAGTAGACTGCATGTTATGGTTGTTTGCATTTTTCAAGAGAATCTTAAACCTGCACCTTTACATGGATTTTCATCCATCATAGTATGTAATTCAGATCCTCATATTTAATATATTCCATCTAATTAACAAGAGAGGTATCAGTATCAATAACAAATGTTATGACAACCAACATAGTGTGACATGGTTGGCACTCGATAGATAACCTTGCCACTCAACTTAAGTATGTGGTCAGGAGTTGGATCCCTAGTTTGTGTATGAGAGAGGTTGGTCCCTTAAGTGACTTTTATACATTAAATCTTAACCTTCCATGTATGACTATCCAGATTTATTCCTCTCACTCTCATATAAGATATTTTTTCTTATAAGATATGCTATGACAGCCACGAGCTTTATTCAGGACAAGTAGGACATGCATGCCATTTTGTATAAATGCCTGATCTTTTGGATTTTAGTCTTATTACGTTTGACCGTGTGAGTGCTCAATCGTTGATTTTGTCACTCAGGTTGCGAGTGCAGCTTGGAGTAAACATGCCAGCTCAAGCTACTCGGAAGGTTGAGGAGGAGGTGGAGGCAAAAGAAGTAGAGCTTTTTGAGGTATATGATGTTGTCCTCTACATGGGCGTAATTGATATATTGCAGAGCTATAATCTGAGAAAGAAAATTGAGCATGCATACAAATCGCTGCAATTTGACCCTAAGACAATATCAGTAGTTGAACCCAAGATGTATGATGAACGTTTCATCAAATATTTAGAGGAAAAAGTTTTCCCCGAGACCCCCTGATTTTATTTTAATTTCTCCCGTAAGTCTCTTTCTGGTTTAATCCTTATATGTAATTATTTAATTTGTTTCAAATTAAAGTAAGAGTGTGTGTTTTTTTACACACTCAGTCTCATCCCACTGTATAGTTTCTTTCCACATAATTCTCCCATAATCACCATTTTTGTTAAGCCTTCCAATATTCTGCTCTCCAATTTTACTTATTTCACAAATAATTAATTTACAACAAAAGTTACGATTGCCTTTCCAAGAAATTAAGGAGTGTGTCTTCATGATTAGTCTATGCTTAGTGTTTTCTTTCTTCGACAAGGGAACCGAATTTCACTAAAAAGTTTGAGGACATCCATCTTAGAATACTTATGTTTTGGAAGAATTGAAAAATGTTAGGAATTTACTTTCACATTCACACTCTTTTAAATATATTCTTCTTATTAATTAAAATTGATTTAAAATATATCATAAAGTTTTGATGAATCTCTCTAGTGATTTTGTATTTTTTTTATTAATTTTAACCAATAGAATAAAATATGTTAAAAAGTGTATTTCTAACACTTTTATAAAAAATATTTAATTTAAGTTTATTTTATAACATTAACAAGTATAGATGTTTTAGGATGTACCCGTTTGAAGAGAAAAAGACTTTAAAGAGCATATGAAAATAACTTGTGATATGTCCATTAATTGTTTTCAACTTATTTATAATTATATATAAATGAAATAAGGTATTTTAGTGTGCACATTTTTATCCTTATAATTAGATTCATAAGTTAATATTTTATCCCTACAAATACATTCACAAACCCCCATTAACTTTTATTATCTTTCTTAAAAAAATGAAAAAAATTCCCCTAGTTTTAATAAGATTTATATTATAAGTTATACGAAAACAATTTAACTCTTTCTATTATAATTATAGAAACAATATATACATAATCAGTGTTTCTATGATAAACACTTAGTTAATAAATGTTTAATTAGATTGTTTACTGATAAAATGCCTCGTTAGTATATTTACACAAGAAAATGTACAAAAGGAATCCATATCACTAATGAATAATATTAGACAAATTCTCAAACTGCTCCTAAATTTTGTATGCAGTAGTTTTTTACCCCTATAACCATCGATGTTTGGATACTACATTTAAGATGCAAAAATTAAGACTTAAGTTAATATAATGAAAACAAGAAGTATTAAAACTCTCCATTATTACATTTAAGATGCAAAATTAAAACTTAATTCTCACTTAAAGAAGCTTGTGATTAGGATTCTTCGCAATCTTAAAAATGGTAAGGTGCAATTAATATATTAAATGATTTTACGAAAAAATAATTTTAAATTAAACACATTTTCTATTTGAGTGGATGGGCTCAGACCATTAAGCATGTGATATTATTTGAGTGGAAGAAGGGGGCCCGAACCATTTAGCATGTGATATATATGTGTCTGTTCTGTAGCAAACTGCGTAAACGTTCACAAAATTGATCTAAATATGAATTTTGATTTTTAACACTCATTTTTTCTTACATTTATTTTAGATTTTTTTCTTCTTTGTAATCTCTTCTACTTTTCCTTTTATCTCATCTCACACATTTACTCGCTTTCTTTTTTTATTCCTCTCTTGTATATATCCATTTAACATCCACCGTAGAGCTAGGAAAAAATATTATTTATACAAGTTATAAGATTAACTTACTAATTCAAGATTTAAGGATTGAAGGATGATGAAGGGAAGATAGATTGTGAGTTTAAATCTTCTAGTAACACTCTAATTAATAAAAATTAATAACTAACATTATAGTCGATAAAAAAAAATAACATCATTATTAAATATGTAGTGTCCCTTTCTACAAAGCTCGTTACCAGTAATATATAAACTAAATATGTATTGTCCCTTTCTACAAAGCTCGTTACCAATAATATATAAACTATCGAATACTTATGAAACGCATCTCGATGCAGAATTCAAAATCAGCACCTAAAGGCACCGAAAGAAATTAAATCATAGAACCATTTGAATAAGAACTTGCAAATAAAACGCTTTCGGGACTTTTTTTTTTATATACTTACAGCCAAACAGTAATATATATAATATTGGCAATACAAGGAGCAATCTCGGGGTTTAGGGAGACCGAACAATAAGAGATAGATTATTTATCTCACATTTTTCTCTCTATTCTTAATTTTTTTTCTTTATTGTAAAATAAGTTTTATAAATTTATTGTATAAATATTATTTCTCATATGGTATCTTGAACTTACTATGAACCAAAGTTAGTATGGGAAACAAAATGACATATTTTTGTCTTTAATAAACAAGTCTTTATAACACTGGTAGAGTCTAGAGTGTATTTAGACGAACCTTAACAAAATTAATTTTATATAATTTAGCATTAGTTGGCTTATGGAATTTACAGTATATTTAGGTGAATGTTGGAAAAATTAATTTTAAAGTTGTGTAATTTTATACAAAGACTAAAGCCACAGTTGCATATTGTTGGCTTCTTGTGCAAATTAAAAAGATCCAAACATTTTAATTATCAGATTAGAAATGGCCTGAGAAAAAAGAATCAGATACAGCAATAAGAAATTATTACACAATTATCACGTGGTATGTCTCAGCTTCCTCTACTTATTGGAAGCACTGATCAGGTAATCCGTACGTCTAAGCTAAAATAAAGTGAAACGGAGAATATTATTTTTTCAACTGAAACAAAAAAGTAATATATATACTTCACTTCTTTGATTTGAATTCAATGAACAATATTGAAAAAATTGGAAGAGGCCATGGTATACATGCATTCATTTCGAAAAGAATCACAAGGGGTTTCATCACCGTATAAGATAAAAAAAAAAAAAAAAAAGAAGAAAAAAGCAAGAAGTAAATTAAGCTTTCTTTTATTTTCCATAACTTTTTCCACCTAAAAGGCCTGCTTTCTGAATCTGCATTCAGAGAGGAATAAAAAGTTACCTGCATCTTCTGCAAGCTAGGTAACAACATCCTTTGTGATCGATGTATTATGTACACCATATCACATGATATTATTATTCAATTCTGCTTAATGGTTAAATTTAACTTTCCAAACATATTAATTTGGTTATTTTTGGGATGAGACACAAGTTCACACAAGACTACTCACTCTAATTAAGTGAATTGAGCTACAATGAATGTAAATTTGTCGCGGCTTTACTTATAATAATGTGTTTGAATAACATACATAATTGATTTAATCTTACAAAATTATGATGAAACTAAAAAAAAAAAGAGGTCATTATTTGTTGTTTAACTTTCACTATGATAAATGAAAAATTAATTGATTTTTTCTCACCATGAATCTATTTTAAACACACGTTTGTCTAGTTTGAGATACTGAGTGAATCTATCTTTATAGTCCAGGCATGCATGTTAATGACGTAATTAATTGAAGGCTTGAATTTCAGTCAATGTATATAGATGCTAGTTGGCAGGATATGTTAGTCTGACGGTCTCACGTGATTAACATAATTTTTTTGAAGGATGGATTAATTGGTCATTATATTATGCTCATCATGAAGGTCCAATATATATACTGCTCATTATAGTCGAGATTAATTTTCCTACATAGTACACATTTCCCATATTCAAGCTTTGAAAGAGCAACGAAGCCAATAAAATTAATATTTGTAAACCATACATAGCCAATAAGACAAATAAATTTATATGAATTTGGCTAGCTAGGTTTTGGAGATAATAAGATCCATAAGCTTGTGAGACAGAAAACAAAAAAATCCTACAACAAAAACTTGATCATGTTTAGGAAAATTGTATAAAGGTTTTAAAGTGTGGTTGTGATTCCTGACATTGTGAGAAAATATGACCGATGATTTCACCACAAGATGCAATCGCCCACAAAGCTTGATATTGTGATTGAAATTTCTGTTACCGACATTTTTTAAAACCTTGGTAGGAATTACAACTTTTCAAGCCCAACCACCACCACTACCACCACACTCCCTCTTTCGCCTTTTATTTTGAAAGAAACAAGCAAGAAAAACGATGAAGGGATAACCACCAACAAATGAAAGGAAAATTTTGTATGTATTGTGTGCCACCAATTTTGTTATGTTTTAGATTCATTAATTCATCTTAACTTCATGCATCTTCTCAGCGCTTTTCTCTATTCACCTGGGCTGAAAGGGCACAAACTAAAATATTACTACAAATAATTATGAAAAGATGTATGTGAAGAAGTATTGTATAGAGAAAGGAAATATGTTATTACCTGAAAAAATGAAGCCAACTACATGGACTGAAACTTGACAGGAAGTAAAGATGGTTAGGAATCTAAAACCCTAAAGATGCTACAGCTGGGAAACCTATATACTGACAAAATACAGAATTTCAAAGTTCCTTGGGTTTCTCAACGCAGAATATTTAACTTAAAAAAGCTAATATCAATTACTCACTAATCATAATCCAAGAAAAATAATTATATGTACTATATAAAGATTTTGGAGCCTGATCCTTTTAGATAGACATAATATATAATAGCACAAATCTCAAGTCTCAACCGTTAAATTAACTCACCATCGAGAGAGATGTTGAAAGAAATGAAGATATATAAAGTATAATGGAGCCATAAGAAAGATGACAAAAAAACAAAGCACCAATTACAACAAGGTCAAAGGCATCTTGTTCAATAGAGTTCTTGACAAATGTTTCAAGTTTTGTCCCATGCAATGTCTGAATCTACAAACACAAACAAGGAAGTTTAGGAGATATACAATAGGTCTGAAGGTTAAAGAAGAAGAAAAAGAAGAAAAATTACGGTTCGATTGCTCTTAGTAACAAAATTAACATTTTAACAAGTAAATATTTACCGATAAAAAAAAACAAGCAATAGAGTTTTAATATCATCATTGACCAGATACTATCACAAGAGTCTTGTTTTGACATCACCTTAATTAATTACCATAAGCCATCACCCCTCCATGGGAGAAGATCTCAAGAGAGAGAGAGAGATAAGGTTGACGGGAATGAAGCCTGGTCCGAGATCACATAGAGGGATAGCCTCAAAATCCAACCTTTAAAGTTTTTTCTTTGTTTGAAGGGATAAAAAAAGATTGAAACCCATAAATAAATTAAAGCTTCAAAAGATGGACAAAATTAAGACCATGCAGTTACCTCGAGCCAAACAACATTCCCATAAACCCCAATCTCCCATTTCCAAACCATATCTGAGAAAGATGAAAGAAGAACAATCAAGATATCTAAATAAACTTAACCATATGTATCCAAATTTTCTTCTCTGCAAGGGAAGAAACCCTTGGTTCTCTCAGCACAAACGAGTTTGAGAGAGAGAAAAAAAATGGAAACGGAACGTAAGCTAAATTAAGCAAGCAGTGATAGAGAAAGAGAAAGAGAGAGCAAAAGCAAAGGAGACTCTCACCCATATATATAAAACCTAACCTTTATTTTTTTATTATTTATAATCCAATGTCTCTCTCTTCTAATTATTTTCATCATATAACATAACACATCCCATCCATAAGCCATAAGGTGCATGTTATATACATCATATCATATCATCATATTTATATAAAACTTACCTAATCCATCAACCTAATAATTTCTCGTGATTAAGGGTTCACGTTACTTCTATTGGCTCGTGTGATCAACGCTCTCTTTCTTAATTAACGGTCATCTCTCATTCTTTTATTAATATTCTCTGAGAATACAGCCAAACCTAATTTGGAAGAAATACATGGGAAAATATTTATCAAATCACATCCCTACTTATTTAGGATCGCATGATACTATCATCGAATCTCAGATATTTAAAACCTCGATCTTGTCATTAAAACTTGAGTTCCAGAATTTTCTCTTTTTCCTTTTCAAAAGGTGATCATATATACATCTTATAGGTGTTTAATACATAAATGCGAAGTATTTGTTTTTTTGTGTGTGCCTGTTTTTAGAATTTAATTTGATGCATGTACTATTTGATTATCTAAAAAAATCAATAAGCCTTATATGTTATAAAGAAGAGGAAAAGAGGAAATGAAGAAATAAAAAAGGAAGTAAATACATTATACATTGTAGGAGATCCAATTGTTGAATTCATAATCAACTAAAGGGACTGCATACGATACATTTCAAATTAAAGTACATGAATGTAGAAACTAAATTTATTTTGTGTACAATATATTACAGTATAATTAATACAATTTTTATTGCGGTATAATATTATAAATTTTATTAGCTTTACTCATATATTCTAACAAATCTTAAAAAAACATTTGAATGATATTTATTTATTTTTAATTAATATTTGTCTGAAAAGAACATAATTAATATTTGATATTTTTAATTATTACAGCCAAATAAAAAAGTATTTTTATAAGATTATAAAAATAATCATAGTTGAATTTGTTAGTATATTTATATGAATATAGAAGCAAATAATAATTATTAAATTTCATCGCTTTTTTTAGTACAATGTTTAATATTTAAATGCATAGAAAAGTAAATATTATATGCATTTAAAATAAAACTGTTCAATTATAATGGAAGAGACAAAATGTGCATAAATTTGAAAGCTGAATGATAAAATGAGTGGAAAAAATTGGGTGACAACATGTGTGAAAAAAAGTTGATTGACAAAATATGCAAAATTTTAAAATGACTGGAAAAATTTGAATGACAAAATGTGTGAAAAATTTGATTGATAAAATATACAAAATTTTTAAAAAATGATAGTAAAATAAGAAATTTAATTTCCTTACCACATTGTCACATAAAATCAGTTTATTCATAAAATATGTCACATCAAGATCATATTAACTTTCACATTAATATTGTCATACCACCTCATTCATACACATCAATGTTCAATTAACGGCGTCACAATATCAACAAATAAGATGACATAATATATAAAAGTTTGATGACAAAATATATAATTAAATCTTTTAGTTTTTAAAATTTGGACCAAAATATCATGAAATCAGAATGCATTTGCAAAAAGTCTATTAATAAAGTCTTAAGTAATGGAATTGAGAGAATATTTTATCTACTCAACTACTTAAGGCTTTTTTTTTTCATAAATAACTATATTGAGTTTGCGTAAAATAAAGAAACTTTGCTGTCAATAAAGTTTTTTGTCATATAATTTTTCATAAAGAACTAGTGTTATTTAAGAATTATATTAATGTTTGAAATTTTTTTACTTAAATATATGTTTTTTATACATGTAAAAAAATTTATTTTGATTTTATCATCAAAATTTTTTTTTCTTATTTTACAACTTGACGTTTTGTTATGTTAAATTTTGGTACCTATCGTTAATGAGAATTTGTCTATTAAATGATTGACATAATATTTCATTAAATTACTTAATTGATGTGATATTTTGTTAGTATCCCATATTAGTATCATATAATAAAATGTAAAACCAAAAGAGAAAGATTGATAAATTTGAAATTGAAATATAATATATGATTGGATGATTGATGAATAGTTTAAAAAGCAAGCATATATGAAATAATTTTTATGTTTCTTTATGATATGATAAATGTTTTTTAAATTGACTTTTTTTTTCGTTAACTTATGCACCTAGTGTAAAAAGACACAAAATTGATTAAACAAATAAGATAAATATCATAAAGAGGATCTGAGGATCTGAGGATGGAAGTTTTAATTTAATAAGTCTCGTGTGAACTTTATCCAATGATCTAATAATAAAATAAGTATTGAAAAGAGCATATTAAAAATTATAATATTAGTAATATTTTCTTTCTTTCCATTGGATTCATCATTCAAATATAAAGCGTCACAATGGGACTCATTATAAAAGATCATTCTTAACATAGGTTTCTCCTAATAATTTATAAATTAAAGAAAATTCAATATACTAACGTTAAATTTTGGAAGAAAGAAGATTATAATTAATTTGTAGGATAATAAGATGGTTAAAAAACTAAAAAAAAAAAATTTAATGTAAAAATTATAAACAACATAATATTTTATCTTCCAATAAAAAATATTTATACTTTTAAGTTCATTAACTAATATCCTTAAAATAATTATTATTTGTTTTGATCTATATTATTAAGATATTAATTAAAGAAATATTTATCTTAAAAATCATTAAAAATTACAAATAATATAATTTTATATATAAAAATATATATTTTTAATTTCTTAATTAATATTCAAAATCACTCGTTAGTATTTGGTGGTGGTGTGAGGTCAGGACAATAAATGTAGTAGATGACAGCCTCCACACACACAGCAATGGAGTCAACGACATTGAAAGGACCGGACTGATCCACGTGAGACGACAGCATTGGGCAGCATGAGCTTGAATTTAATGCATTGCAGTTTGCAGCATTTGCATTGGGAGGCCCAGGGGACCAAAACATATTCCACGTACATTGTCTCGTAACGTGGCGTCTTTCCATTGGTTCTAAGAGTCAGGCTTAACTGGCCACGGCAATTATATGTTAATGATGATACATGTGGATGTGGGACACCAAAACTTTTTCTCTTCTCTTCTCATTCTCACTGACTCTCTCTCACCCACTCTTCACTCCTCAACTCAAACCAACTAACATTCACTCAATTTCAATTTCTCTCTAAATTCAATAGTTTCTAAGAGCAATTTTTGTTGGAAGAATTTATTTTGACTTCTTCAATCAATTTTTATGGGTCTTATAATACTTAAAAAATACAATATTTTTATTGTCATTTTTCTATAATGATAAAACTTAATTTAAATTCTTAGATTTTGCTCGCATTAAAAAAATAGAATCTTTTTTCTCTCAAATGATATTAAAAAATAATGATAAAAGTGAAATTTTTTTAGAGTTCTTTCCCTAAAATCAAACGTCAAGCATGAAAAACACTTAAGCAAGAACAATAGTAAATTTAGAGTTCTTAAGCTCATAAACCCATATTAAATATGCTATAAGTTATTAGAGATACAAGTTGTTTATTAAAACATTTTTTATTAGACTTTTACATTTTTAATATATTAATTTTTCTTGTATACCTTAAGGGTCCATTTAATTCATAAAAAAAAATGGTATTGCTGCTAGATAAAACAAATTTTTCTTTTGTTTCACGTTTGATTTGAACAAAATTAAGGAACAACACAAATCAAGCAAATAAGGACATGACAAAATCGCTAATTTTTGTGACTCAAAAAAGCATGGGACAACTTCTTGTCTCAGATACAACGTATTAAAATGACACGTATTCATTATTCATCAAATTCAAACGATGTACAAGATAAAAAATTATCATGTAACTTATATCTTTGTCACATGTTGTTTTTCTTGTTATGTATCCAGTATCATAATTTTAACAAATTAAACATACCCTAAGATTTTGTGTTAACGCAATTATTTGTTTACACTTTGTTTGGTTTGAGGAAAAAAAGAAAAGAAATAGAATTAGATAGATGAGAAAAGAAAATAAGATAAATACGATAAGATAAAAATGAAAGTTCTTTGATTGAAGGGAAATAAAGTGGAAAAAAAAACTTTTCACTTAGTTGTTTGATAAAAATGAAAACTTAATATTAAATAAAAATATACTATTATTATTTAATTTTAATTTCATTGCTTGCTATATTTTTAAAGTTATATATATATGGTTGTGGGTGTTTCATTTAGTTTTTTTTTTTCCTTGATGGTTCTCGTTCTAAACGATGATGACTTAAGGAATGTTGCTATCCCAATTAAGCTTACTCAAACACACTTGTTTGTTACTATCTGTAATGCAACTATGAATATTAAGCCCAATCAACTCAAAGGTATTAAAAACTTGTCATAATTAGTCTTTTGGCATTTGCTTCCTGCACCAGGCACTGTTCCAATACACCCAGCAATTTTTACTTAATCCCGAAAGTACCCTTCCTCTTTATTTGTTAAAGGTTGTCGGTGTTTTCTGACATTTGGCTTCAGCAGCTTGGTTTTGGTTTTGGTTTTTCCTTGCATTTTGTTTTGTTCCTGGGTGTTGCTTGGCATTGTCGTTCCTTTGTTGGTAGAGGTCGTATTTAGTGGTGGTCCTTCGTTCACCGTTGTCTGCGTCGTCGGAGAAGGTAAGGTTTACTGGTTTTGCGTCTTTGAGTATACAGATTATGTAATCCGTGTAGATGATACGGATCCGTAATAAGTATACGGATTGGGAATCCGTATACTTGTTACGGATTACACAATCCGTAAAATGTATAACATTTCACCATTCACTCAAATGATACGGATTGGGAAATCCGTATGAAGCATACATATTATATAATCCGTATGCTTCATACAGATTGCTTAATCCGTATCATTCGAGTGAATGGTGAAATGTTATACATTTTACGGATTGTCTAATCCGTATACTTGTTACGGATCCGTTAATCCTTATACTGTATACGGATTTAACCATTGACATACATCATACGGATTGCATAATCCGTATACTGCATATATATATTTTTTTTACAATATTTTGTTTTGATAATTATTTATTTTAGCATTACATAATTTATTTAGGTTTAAAAATAAATATAAGGTTTTAAGAAAAATGCAACATTACTATTAATTAGTAACAATGGAAATATTTAAGGTTTATAATTATTTGAAGTGGAGGAAGCAAAAATCAAATATTTAAGGTTTATAATTATTTGAATATGAAATGGGTATTGAAATGTATTTGTGGATATATGTTGTTCTTTATTGTTAGTCTTTGATGTTGTTATTGAGTTATTTTTTTGTATGGTTTGTTAAGATGGACAATGATGAGTGGATGTATGATACTGTTATGGATGAAGAAATGAATATGAATGAAGATAATGGAGAGGATTGTTCCTCATTTGAAAATGTGAATTGTTTGGTTGATTGCTCTGATGCCTTCAATACCTATGAGGTAATTATATAGTTGTTTATTTTGTTAAAGTTGTAGTATGCATGATTGTAGAAGATATAATGCATATTATGTGTTAATGTAGGTCTTTGATTCCCGTGACGATGTTTTGAAATGGGCTCGTGATGTTGCGTATGGTATCAGTTTTGTGGCAGTCATAATCAGGTCGGACACTGAAACTGGAAAAAGAGGAAGGACATCATTTGTTTTAATTGGTTGTGAAAGGAGTGGAACATATAGATTATACAAGAAAGATTTAGTAAGAACAGTCACAAGCAGTAGAAAATGCAATTGTCCTTTTAAGCTGCGAGCAAAACCAGTCACCGGAGGTGAAGGGTGGATGGTGAAGTTAATTTGTGGGACTCATAATCATGCTTTGGCTAAGTCATTCAGTGGACATCCATATGCCGGCCAACTAACTGAGGATGAGAAGACTATTGTTGCTGATATGACAAGGTCTATGGTAAAACCAAAGAACATTCTTCTAACTTTGAAGGAGCACAATGACAATAATTTTACAACGATGAAGCAAGTGTACAATACACGATATGCATATCGTTCTTCTATAAGAGGCAGTAACACTGAAATGCAACAATTAATGAAGCTTCTTGAACGCGATAAGTATATCCATTGGCATAGAACAAAGGATGAAAGTGTTGTATGTGACATGTTTTGGGCACATCCGGATGCAGTTACATTGTGCAACGCTTGTCATATGGTATTCTTGATAGATAATACATACAAAACTAACAGGTACAAACTCCCTTTACTTGACATTGTTGGTGTCACAGCTACTGGGATGACATTTTCTGCTGCATTTGCATATTTGGAAGCTGAACGTGTGAACAATGTTGTGTAGGCTCTTGAACGCTTTAGAGGCATTTTTCTGAAAAGTGAATTTTTCCCTAAGGTTGTTGTTACAGATAGAGATGCAGCATTGATGAATGCAGTGAAACATGTGTTCCCTGATGCAACCAACTTGTTGTGCCGATTTCACATTGACAAGAATGTGAAGGCAAAGTGTAAAACCTTTGTTAGACAAAAAAACTCATGGGACCATGTCATGGAAGCATGGGGGAGTGTAGTTGATTGTCCTAGTGAGAAAGAATATGAGGATAGTCTTAATAATTTTGAAGTTGTTGTCTCACCATGGCCAGCGTTTGTGGATTATGTGAAAGACACTTGGTTAACTCCCCACAAAGAAAGGTTTGTAACAGCATGGACAAATCAAGTATTGCATTTTGGAAACACCACAACTAACAGGTATGATACTTACATGTTAATTGTTTAATTAGTGAATTTTAAGTAGACAAACATGTTCATTGACAAGTTGTTTTGTATGCCCCTCTATAGGGTTGAGTCGGCTCATTGGACCTTGAAGAGACTACTACAAAATAGCATTGGTGATCTATGTAGGGTTTGGGATGCCATAAACAACATGATTATCTTGCAACACAGTGAAATAAAGGCATCATTTGAGCAAAACACACACGTGGTTGGACATGTCTTTAAAGTTACCTTGTACAAAAAACTTGTCGGCATAGTGTCAAGGTATGCATTAAACCAAATTGCCGCAGAGTTTGACCGAGTCAAATATGCCGGTAGTGATAGTTCCAAGTGTGGTTGTGTTTTGAGAGCAACGCATGATCTGCCTTGTGCATGTGAGCTAGCTAGGTATGTGGTCGGCAGTATACCGCTTAACAGTGTTCATATGTTTTGGCGGAAATTAAATTTTGCAGCAGAAGGTCCAGATGAGTTTGATACGGAGATAATCGAAGAGATTGATGCCATATGTAAGCGGTTTAAAATTCTTGATGTGTGTGGCAAAGTGACTCTAAAGAGTAAATTGAAAGAACTGGCATACCTTGAACAAACATCGATGTGTCCTCCTAAAGAAAAGGTTCAGACAAAAGGTGCTCCAAAGAAGAGACTCACCAAACACCAAAGATCAACTAAAAGGGATCCATCTTACTTCGAGTATGTAGATGCATTACATTCTGTGCAAAGTAGTTGTTCAACGCCAAAACGATCCACCACATCCTCAGAACAAACAAAATGAAGGTGGAACATTCCGTGCTTGGATCAATTTCATCCCATCATGCAGGATTTTATTTTAAACATTGTTGATGTTAAAGTTGATGGTAATTGTGGATATCGAGTAATTGCTGCGTTATTAGGCTATGGTGAAGAATCGTGGTCGTTGGTGCGCAACCATTTGATGAAAGAACTTGCACAATGGTCTGATGAGTATATAGCCTTGTTTGGTGGGTTACCTAGATATGAGCAGTTAAAGCGGTCATTACTTGTCGATGGGTTGACTTCGGTAATTTCATTTTCACATAATACATGCAAATTGTTTAATAATTACTAGGAAACGTTTGTATCCTTACTATTGTGTATGTGCAAGTCACCATGGATAAGTGGATGGACATTACCGATATGGGTTATGTCATTGCATCAAGGTATAACGTGATCGTTGTTTCCCTTTCTATGAAACAAAGCATGACCTTGTTTCCTCTAAGAAGTATGCCGCCCATGGATACTCGTGTTCATCGCATTATATGTATTGGCCATGTGTACAGGAATCATTTTGTTCAGGTACACCGTAGACTGTTTCATTGTATTTACCTGGAACACACTTTTAAACCAAACACTTATCATTGAATGTTATCCATTGGTGTTTGTAACAGGTTTTTTTAAGAGATGGATTTCCTATGCCATCAACAGCTTTCTTATGGTCAAAACACAGCCATAGTCAAGCAAAGCAATGGGTCAAGCCTTATATAAGTCGAATGCAAGCGTTCACAAATCTGATGATGTTGCGGCCACAATATGTTCATTTGGAAGATAATTGATTACATGTTTGTTAACCACCAAATTTGTAATGTTTACAAACATCGCATTATATGTATGGGTCACAATGCCATATTTTTAACAATCTATGTTTATCAATGGTAACTGTTTTGCGTACACTAATTGTTGACTTATATCATTTGAGACCCTATTGTCATAATTTAACGAACACAACACAAAGGCATCATTTAAGTCGTTCACAACACAAATGTAAATAAAACTCAGTGACCAATAGTATATATAGATATCGTCAATAACCAACACATAATAGTGAATGTCATATCATAATCAACGTTGGTGTCACATCCTATGGTCCATATCAATCCCTCCTACGCCTACAGCGTACATACACAATTCGGTCCTCACGAACACCACGAGTAAAGTAATACACTGGTCGATTATGTTGTATGCATCTGTCCCATCTGCTACCATCTTCATGTCCATAATGTGTTACAGCCGTTGTCCAATTACCTGACACACAGCCTAAAAGAAATAGAAACATCAACATAAACATTCATAATCATCAACAAGAAGCATCACATGGAAGTATTATAAAAGGACTGATGACTGTTTGATACCACTGCATGTTGCGGTCTTTCAGGAACATCAGAGTGTGCTATTGATGGAGGTGGAACAGGATCAACCGTCGGAGGATGTCTAGTGCTCTCCCCATCAGCTGGCGGAGTCATGAATGGGTGAGATATCCTATAAAACCACTGTAGATACCCATCGACAGACTCACTAAGAAATGTCACGGCATCTCCAGTAGTAGCAAGGTACTGTGCAAAATGCATCCATCTGTCATCCACCTCTTCTGTGGATGCCACTGTGTACACTTCTACTTCTGGAATCCGCTGCACATAGCCAAACTGACGAAGAACCCTGTGGGGTTGGTGGGCCACAATGTATGGCCCCCATCTAATTGGACCTGAAAATAAAGATATTACCTCGAACTCTCTGACGCCACGGTGAGTAACATAAGGTGTCCAGCAAACGTCATCAGCTGCCAACCTATCTAATCGCCTGCGATAGGTGGTCAACGGTAAAGACCTTGCATCCTTCCATCGGCAGGCACGTGGCATAGTCTCCTGGTACTGTTCATTAACAATGACATTCCCAACAGTTGGGAAATGCTCATAAATCCAAAACTGAAATTACAGAAGCATAGACCACAATCAAAATGTATATATTAAACATAAATTGCGTCAACATTAAAATATAAAAGGACTGGTAATCGCTCAATACCTGCAACAATGTAATGTATCCGGCAAGATGCTTGCCATGGTGCTGACATGCGTAGTTCAAATTGTCATACATATAGACTAGTGCAGCAGCTCCCTAAGCGAAGCCCCCAGCTTGCTCCAAGTCGCGGAATGCATCCAAGTAAACGACACTCACATGTGTCGCACTCTTGTTGGCAAACAACGTGCATCCAACAAGGTGGAACAAGTAAGCTCTGGCTGCAAGAATCCATTGTTGTGCCTCACACCTGACATGGTAAATGTCACGCAACCAAGACAGTCTGACATATTCCCCGTGGCATTGCTCTGTCTCAGCTCGTGCTTCTGCTACTGTCACTTCAAGTAATTCAACCAATACCTGCACTGCCTCAGTGACGTCAATCGGATCAAAACTCTGGAAGGCCCCCATAATGGGTATATGGAGCAGAAACGCCACATCATCCAACGTTATCGTCAACTCCCCTACAGGCAGGTGGAAACTGCTCGTTTCTGGGTGCCACCGCTCCACCAAAGCTGACAAAAGTCCTCTATCTCCTCTTTCCACACAGCAAGTAATCAAAGGGCTTAGTCCGGTCGTGGAGACTAACCCTTCAATTTCTGTTGCTGGCTTCCCAAATTTCATCACTTTCCTCCCGTGAAATGCAAGCTTAAACTCAGGCCGCTCCTGCGAATCAAAACTTACAATTAAATCATAAATACAACATAGGAGACTACACATGTCTATGCATTAAACAAATATTCACCTCGCCTGTCCAAACTCTTGTCGCCACATGATCGGCATAACCGGTCAACACCGATGTATCTTCCGGGCCCCCTGGAAAATGCTCAACATCAGTCACACCGTCCGCCTCCATATGGATGTCAGCCTCTTCATGAGTGTCGTCAGCAGTATGACCCTCCGGAACAGCTGCAGCTGCCCGTTGTCTTCAGGCCGATGCTGTCGGCCTTCGACGTTCATCTGCAACCTCAATAAGGGAATCGACATCCTAAGTCCCTCGTACTTGTCTACCTAAAGCCCGACTCAAGCCAGCAGTTTTTACCATGATCTACAAATTGACATGTTAATTGTATAAGAATTAAAAGCAAACACAACTTCATTTACTTATTTCGAGGCCTCAAACATAATTCTTGTGTAATGACGATTTCCTATTAACTAAACTAATTCCTGTGCTGAAAAAGGGACAGACATTCAGAGTCATACTTAAAATACCATATTCAGGAGGATGATTATATTTTGACAGCTCAAACATATATTATAGAAGCATACACAAGCTTTAACAACACAACTAATATTTACATAAGCATACAGCCTATAACAACACATCTAATTTTCACAGTTCCTGCATCACACTGATACCAAGGCCACAAGCATTCAACAAATTTCTCCAAACTCATTCTGTAAACCTCATACGGATTGTGTGATCCGTATGATGTTTACGGATTAGGTAATCCGTAAGAGCAACACGGATTGTGTAATCCTTACGGATTAGCTAATCCTTAAACATCATACGGATCACATAATCCGTATGAAATTTACAGATTAGGTAATCCGTAAGCATCATATGGATTATGTGATCCGTATGAGGTTTACAGAATGAGTTATTCACTAAACTTCATACGGATTGTGTGATCCGTATCATACTTATCAATCCCGGATAGCGGAGCGGAGCGGCCGGCCTCAAAACTGGGATAGCGGGATAGCGGATAGCGGGATGACCGCTATTCTAATGTTTTTTTATATATGTATTAAAATATTTATAATATAAATATATAAGCTGAAAAAGAGAAATATAACTAAAAATTCATGCACTAAGCCACTAATTATCATTAACAATAAAAATTAGTCAAACAAACACAATGTCAATTAAAATTTGCCAAATGTAACTAAAGTTCTAGAAATTAAAATTCAAAATAGACAAACACAAACTTCTTAATTTGAATCATCATCCTCTTCCTCTTCAACATTGATGTCATTGTCTTCTTCATCACTCCCACTAGCACTAGAAATGTAATCTTCCTCCTCATCTTCACTTGTATTATTTCCATGCTCTTCTTCCACTTGTATTTCCTTTCCCTTCCTAGAAGTAGCAACTGCCCTCTTCTTTGTTGTTTGTCTAGTGTATTTCAAAGGTTCATTGGCCCCAGTTGCTTGAGCAACATCTCTCCAAGTCAACACATCATCATCAAAAACCAAATCAAATTCTGCATTTTCATCATCTTCACCCAAATCTCCCAATAGCCATTCGTTGCTATCATCAATGTCATGTAAAACAATAGGATCAATGACATCACGACTCTCATAACGATCTTGAAGAAGTTGGTTATATTTAATATAAACCAAGTCTTGAAGCTTTTGGTGCTCAAGTCTACTCCTCCTCTTTGAATGAATCTATTATATAATTTAAAATGCTTAAATGTCAGTTTCAACTTTCAACGTTCAATGTTTCAAATCTAAATGAACACTAACTTACTTGCTCAAATATACTCCAATTACGCTTGCATCCCGATGAGCTACAAGTCAAACTTAGAATCTTAATAGCAAGATTTTGCAAATGTGGTGTATGTGCTCCATACATCTTCCACCATTCAGCTGTAATGCAATTCACATGCATTATTTACACAAATTATCAAATAATAATTTAAATTTTAAATTGATAAAAAAATTAAATTGTCCACTTACTAGGAGCCATTGTATTCCTTTTCCTTATTGCTGCACTTATTCCAAATAGTCCTCCAGCCCTCTTATATATTGGCAGCTCATTATGAATCTTATCTACAAAATCTTCATTTTCACTAAGCCTATCAATGGATTTGTATAGGCCATCTAGCACTTCAGCATCATTGTCAATGTTCGGATTGCCATAAAAGAACTCGGGATTTAGATAATAACCCGCAGCATGCAAAGGGTGGTGCAATTGGCACTCCCATCTTCTATCAATAATTGCATAGATGTCCTTATACTTGTCTTGCTTGCCATTGAAAGCCTTTTCAATTGCTTCTTTGGCCCTATCCATGGCCTCATAAATATAACCCATAGCGGGTCTTTTTTCATTATCAACCAACCTCAAGACACGCACAATAGGCCCCATAGCCTTCAAACTGTAAACTACATCATTCCAAAATGATGGCATAAGCACAATAGTTGTTGCTTTCTTTCCCTTTGGATCTTTAGCCGCCTTGGACTTCGACCATTCATCTGAAGTGAACATCCTTCTAAGATTTGTTTTTTGCTTATGCAATCTTTGCAAAGTGAGGAAGGTTGTAGCAAATCTTGTAACTCCATGCCTCACCAACTCAGACTTGCTTGTGAACTTTCTCATGATGTTCAAAGCCAAAGTATGGTTATAAATGTAACCAACAACACTAATGCCTCTTTGTATAGCCTTTTTAACTTTAGACATCTTTCCAATATCTTCAAGCATCAAATCAAGACAATGGGCAGCGCATGGAGTCCAAAATAATTTTGGTCTAGTGGTTTGTAAAATTTTACCTAAAAAGACCAAAATCAATAAACTTGAATTAGTTACAAACTTACAATTAAAACCCACAAATAGTAATACAATTAAAAATAGTAATTCTTACCCGCCATAACATAGTTACTCCTGTTGTCCGTCACCACTTGAATGACATTCTTTTCTCCAATCTCTTCCACAAACTTATTCAAAAGCTCATGCACTTTCTCCCTGGTCTTCATATATTCACTAGCATCAACACTCTTCACAAACATTGTTCCCAATGAACAATTTACCAAGAAGTTAATTAGGGTCCTATTCTTTCTATCCGTCCAACCATCCGACATAATTGAGCATCCATATTTCATCCTCTCCTCTTCATGATGCTTCAACAATTCTTTTGTAAAATCCATCTCCTTTTTAAGAAGTGGAACTCTCAATTCATGAAACGTTGGAGCCTTTAAATGAGGACCATGGTTTCCAACTGCCTCAAGCATCATTTTGAAACTTTTGATCTAGCAACATTGAATGGAATTCCATTCCTATAAAAGAAACGAGCAATATATTGAACTGTCCTTGCTCTTGCTTCCTTTTGACAAGTGTCATTTATGCTCATTTGCCGCTTTTCTTTTCCCAATTGGACAGATTTTTCAGGTTTTTTGAAAAAATGCAAATCTAAAGGACCTTTAACATTTGTATTTCTCTTCTTGGTAGCAGCTGAAGTGACCTCCGTTGATGATGCTAGAGGTCTTTTTCCTCTTTGAAGCCTTGCAATCTCTTGCAGGTCGTCCTCTTCTTCTTCATTTTCTAATTCTTGCATCCCCTCCAATAATTCATTTTCAGCAATTTTCTGCTCATAGGCTGCCTTCATTTCTAATTTAACATCTTCCGGTATTTTCCTACAAGCACCCACATCTCCTCTTATTCCGAGTTGATGTTTTTTCGCTCTAGTAATTCCCCCGGTAGATGTTTTCAAGCAAAAATCACATGTTACGCTCTTCCTATTGTTCTTGTTTTGCAAGCTGTTCCACTTCCAAAATATGTCAATCCTATCACCCGTAGGCTTAAACATTGTTGAAGATCCCACTGATGGAGTTGTGTTGTTATTTCCTTGTTGGCTACATGTGGCTGGTAGGGAACCAGAGGCCATGATTCTGCTGGGCAGAATAAAAACACACCCAAAAAAAAAAAAGAAAAGAGAAACGAAAAGGAAAAGGAAAATAGAAACAGAATGGCAGAATCAAAACACACCCAAAAAAAAAGAAAAGAAAAACGAAAAGGAAAAAAGAAAAAAGAAAAAAAATGAAACAGAATTAGAGAAGGCTAGAAACGTACAAAACAAGGAGAGGAGAAGAAAGAAAGAACCAACAAAGAAAAAGAAAAACTTGAAAACCTCGATGGAGTCGGAGCCGCCAGATGAGACGAAGAAATGGCAGTCGGAGTCGCGCCGGAGGTCGCGCGGAGAAGAGAACCAAGGCCGCGCCGGAGGGAGAAGGGTTCAAGCCTTCAAGGTCGCGCGGGAGGGAGAAGGAGGTTGCGCGGGAGGGAAATGTTCGAGGTCGCAGATGGAAAACCAAAAAGCCAAATAAATGAGTGAAGTTTGGCATTTTCGTAAGTTAAAAACCCGACCCACCCAAATCGCGGGCGCGACACCTCAATCGCGGGCGCGATGCCACGTCCCCTGTCGCGGCCGCAACCACCGCTATCCCAAACCGCACCGCTACACTACCCTCCGTAGCGGTGCCAGGCCGCGCCGCTCCGCTCCGCCGCTATCGCGGCCGCTCCGACCGCTATTGATAAGTATGATCCGTATGAGGTTTACGGATTAGCTAATCCGCAAGGATCACACAATCTGTGTTGCTCTTACGGATTACCTAATTCGTAAACATCATACGGATCACACAATCCGCAAATTGTTCACGGATTAAAAAAACAAATACGGATTGCACAATCCGTCAATAGAACCAGAACCGACTAACCTCTGAAACGAAGAGATGGGACGGAAATGGGTTGCCGACCACCACGGACACCGGAGCAGCTACAGAAGACAACAAATGCAGCAAAACACCAGGAAATGGGCGCTTCGTGTGCGGAAGAGACGAACAGGAATGGCTTGGTTTTGACTGAGGAAAAGACGAAGACAAGGTTGGGTGCGCGGAAGAGGAACAGGAACGCTGGTGTAGAGAGACATAGAAATGGGTGCTTCCAAATTTTAGCCTTTTATTTCTAAAATTAAATCAGGGGTAATTAGGGAATTACACTATAGCCTGCTGGGTGTATTGGAACAGTGTCTGGTGCAGGAAGCAAATGCCTAGTCTTTTTCTCATCTTAGGCCTGCTCTCTCAATGTTGCTATCTCACAAGTCACCACCATCGTTAAAAACCAAAATCGAACCGAGTCACTACTCAAATTTGTGATGTTAAGGCGAAAATATGATAACCATGGACGCGTAAATGGAGAATTTTGTGGCAATGATAAGCAATGAAATCTAATGCAAACTGGAAACAGTAACAACGCTGTCACACTATAGCTGAGGAGGGCTGTGTAATTTCCTCAAATTACAGACACAAATAAGGAATTAAATTAAGCCCAAACACACTTTAGACTAAATAAATAGACACAGGTTGCCGAAGCCAATGGTCATTTGGATCCAAAAGCAAATGACAATTTTGGTCGGGATTTGTTTTTACCCAACAACTTTATTTGGTTTAGACGTTCTTGCTCCTCCTCCTGTTTCTTCCTTCGCATGGCTTCTTCCTTCTGTCTTTGCATCTCTTCTAGCTCTTTGTATCGTTCTTCCTCCCTTCTTTGCTGCTCTAAAGCTTCCCTTCTCTGAGCTTCTTCAACCTTCCTCCGGTTCTCCTCAAGCATCCTTTCAAGATCTTCTTTCTCTTTACGGGCTTGCTCCTGCAGATCAACATAAATGCAATCATAAGTTTTCCCAATGGTTTCAGCTGTAGTCCTATGAAAATAAGTAAACATGCAGAAGTTCACTGCAGAACCAGCAACTGGAAGCGGAAATACATCATAGTCTGACTAAAACTACCTTTATTTTCTTTTTGTCGTTAAATGGAAACTCATAAACAAGGTAAAAAATAATAATATTAAACCACACCCTAAAATGACACTTATCTTGGTCTTGTTATCAATGTAGAGAACGTAGGACAAATTAACAAGAAGCCCATCATGATATTCATATTCTTGTCGCACAACAGAAAAGAATGAATTGGAGGATAAAGTGATTTGAAACAAATACCTCCTTCTGTTTAGCCTCAATAATAGCAGCTTCCTTTTCTTTTTCAAGTTGAGCTGCAACTTCATCATTAAGTCTCTTCCGTCCCTCTTCCAACCGCCTTTCAATCTCCACCTGAACCTCCTCAGATTTCAAGCTTTCTTCAACTCTCTTACGGATTGCTTCTTCAACTCTCTTTGCAGTCTCTTCTTCTATTAATTTCAACTCAGCTTCTAGTTGACGCCTGTGAAAACATACAAAATGTTAAGCAGGAAAAATGGCCTCTCGAACTGGGAAATGCGACATAAGTGGACTTGATGTTTTTCATAGTAGGCAAATAACATATAAACCAGACAATAGACGTGAGAAATGTCTTCAGCATTTTTTCTCCCTTTTTCTTTTTACCCTTTCCTAAACTACTTGATAGAAAACCACAATCAACGGCAAACTAACCTCCATGATGACAATGGCACTATTAAATGGTTATGCTTTTAAGGCATACCTCTATTGAATCCTGATCCAAACAAATGAGTTTCAAAACTGCTGAACAGTAGATAAATGAGGCAGCGAATTTGATCATCAAACATAACAAGTCCAATTATAGCAGTACCTTGCTTCAGACAAGCCTGTGAAGAAGAAATTCAAGTAACATGCAGCAGTTTTAAACTAGTCATGGGAAAACTAGAATTTTTTTACCCTAAACATCTTTGACATGTTAGTTTTGAAGAAGTGTCAAGTTATTTTGTTAGTAAGGGCATCAAAACAATTAAAAAAACCATATGTTCATCCTATTGAAAATAATATTTACTGTGTAGAGTGAGAGATTTACACTAATAAATGTCAGGTCAAAATTATAACTGAAATGCAACAAGGGATGAACTTTGCATCTAAAGGATCAGTCTAACAAAAAAATTTGAAGACAATCTAGTTCATAAACCTGATGACTAAACCCCCTTGGAGGTGAGTCAGAGGATCAGGCCAATCTTTTCTGAGTGGGAATGCTATAAAAACTAATTCCATAACCATATATGCTCCTACTTCCCTGCAAGGCTCCAATCCACCCCACCAAATGAGAACAAAAAAGTAAAACTTACTAAAAGTATTTACCAAAATAAACAAAAATTAGTCAAGTGGTTGTTAAACTTAATATATTTAAACACAAAAACAACCACTTCAAGTGTTTTTTTCTTTTACGGAAAATATTTTTAACAGTGTTTCTTATTTATAATTCTCCCAGAAAAAGAAGAAAAAAATCTTCTTCTCGACTCAACTATTCATATTATCATATATCTCAAAGGAGATATTAGTTGGTTGAAAAAAGAAAGCATAAAGCATTAGGACATCCAATGGAATCAGAAGTGAACCAAACACGCCACTATAATGAATACAAGGACATCTAGTCAGTAAATTGATGCATCACAAGTGAAGACAGAGAAAGGAGGGTTCATAAGATTAAACAATTTAAATAAGATGTTGCTCCATTTTACTTTGAACTTGTAGTATGTGTGAGTAAATATTCTAACCCTCAAGCCCTCAACCAATAAGCAACATAGAAGTGGCAACATGCCAGAAATGGAACAATGATGTAAAAACCTTTATGGACTAAGCGGAATATCTTAGTAATTAGACACTGAAAGTGGTAAAAGAAATGCATAAATCAAAAAATATAGCTATGCAACATGAAATTAAGTATAACATAAACCAATAGATATCAGAACATTATTAAAACACTGGTATGCAGTTTATACCAATATTTTAAATAGACATGTAGATGGGACATTTGAGACTAGAACTGTTTCACCAAGAAATTAGAATAAGAATTACAATTTTTTACCAATATAACCCTCCTTCCCTAATTTTCCAGGCAGTCCGTGTCTTAAAGATAATATGCACCTTTTTCATATGGGAGATATGCCCACTAATAGCATCAGTGTTCCAAAGTTCCAGCAATAAATTATAAGTTACGCATAAAAGCCAGAAGTTCTCATCATAAACCAGAAGAACCTACCATGATTTCCATCTTAAAACACAACTCAGGGAAAAGCGAAGAAAAGTTAGAGTTAGAAACAAAAATGATAACCATTTAATCTACCTTTTCTTCTCTTCTTCTTTCTTTAGTTTTTCAGTGGCACTTTTGTGCTCTACTGACCCAAGACTTGGACTGGAAGATTTACGAGTAGGAGACAACGAGGAACTCCTACTTCTATGTCTTCTGTATCGTTTAGCAGATGGAGATCGGCTTCTACGACGTCTTGGAGTAGTAGAAGGACTTCTGTGACCTCTTGGTGAAATAGAACGACTTTTTCGCCTGATTGATGACACATATGATCATAAGCAATGAATCTCAGCAACTAAAAAGCTATCTTTAGATAATATAAATGCTTCCCACCATCTAGCACACTAAATACAAAAACATGTACAGTTACCTTAGAAATTGCTAAGAATAACCATTGTGTGCTCCATCTTTTATCACATGAAGAAGCAAATGTCACAATCGAGCAATGAAAAAACACCCTATCAGCACCCATCACCTGTTCATATCCCTCACTTCCCATGTTATGGGAAAAAACTGATCTTTTTTATTTTGTTACAATTAGCATATATCCTATCTTGTTTCTCTAAATTAAGCTCTATATGTGTTATTTTGATGAGTTTCTGCCTCCACATATAAGTAGGAAATCCCACAAAAGAAAGAAACTCAATACATAGTCTTACAAAGTCAGCAACACCATCACCAGATACTTATGACAAGGTCATCAAATACTTGAATATTATCAATATCAATCATCCAGCAAAAACAGTATGTATCTCGTTGATTGGCTCAAGGAGCTCAACAGAAGAAGACAAACAGCATAATAACAGAAATCTAACTGTCGATTCTTGTTCACTTGAGCATGTACAAAAAAGGAGAATCATAAGCAAATACCAAGTAGATATTGAATTTAAATAACAATCCATAAATAACCAGCATTATCAACCATGGGATGCAACTTCAACATACGTGCTTTGGTCATTAAAATACCATAGCTCTGTAATCCTGGAAATGTCATGTTCATTTCTTCAAAGAAAAAAATAGTCAGTTCTTGAAAAGTACTCAAACAAAGAATTTTTATTTTTTTAAAATTGACATCTAAATACAGCATTAACATAATGGAAAGGGACAAAAAAAGGTACTAAAACACATTGTTTTATACATTATGCCCAAGCCAATAACATAACCCTCGCCATGATCTCAAGTTCAAGTCTAATCCAGAATTCTAATTTTGTAGATATCAAATATTATAAGTCTATTACTGTTTAATGTCCTCGCCTCCTTGGTATGTCCATAGAGTAAGGTTTACAATTACATTATAAAAGAGAACAGCAACAAAATATAGATAAATAAAAGGTTTAAGTTACATAGCAAATAAATTTGTAAAAACATGAACCCCAATTCATCGTAACTCGATACAAAATATATCATAAGCAAAAAAATCCTTATGAACGGGGTCACCTGTTGTAAGAGTAGGATGAATAAGGAGATCTGCTTCTGTCTCTTCTGCTCCTCCTGCTATACCTGTGTCCCACAGGAGATGGTGAATGCCTCCGCCTATAGGGAGGCGATCGGGATCGCGACAAGTCTCGAGGCATCTCCCAATACCTTATCCCCAATAAGCTTTAGATATAGTTTTTTGTTTTGTTTTTTTTTTTTTTCACTGGAGATGATTGGAAAAGAAAGGAAGGGACATTAATTTGTTTCCCTGCAAAGTACATATTAACATAAACCGATCAGTTAAGATAAAAATTACTTAAAAGTGCATCACACTGATTATGAAGTTATTAAATGATCATCAAAACAAAAAATATGTTAAATTTAATTTGGGGTGATGAAATTTGAAATGCATAAAAATCAAAGCCACAGAGGAGCTACCGTTCCATGGATCACTCGTATACCAATTCAATTCTTAAACCGGCATGAATTTAAAATAAAATAAAATAACTAAGAACAAGGTTTCACCTGAAAAAAAAATCAGGGGAAAGTTCAAAATCAGTATTCAGGGAACGAGATATAGTGCTATGGAGTAGGATTTTTACGAGTTATCAAAACAGAAACACGGAGGAATTGAGATGTGATAATGAGAGTAAATTGAAACTCTGCAAAGTGGAAACCCTAACACGATGGAGGAAGGAAGACAACGACGATAGAAGAAGGAAGGTGGACCAAAATACTTTTTTCTATTTTTTCTCTTCTTTTTTTCCCATTGAACTCTAAACGCGTCATTCATTCTATCAAGAAGACCCAAAAATAGTTTTGGGCTTAAAAACGGGGAACCATACTACTGGCACTACCAATATTTCTGTTAGCACTAACATCCGATGCAAAATGACCATCCTATCCTTCTGGATTTCCTACACCCCCAACCCTTCTCCCTTCCTCTCTCATTTCTTCCTCATGACACCCACACCCTTCCCCATACTCTCTCACACTATTTTCTCTTCCCTTTCTTTATTGGACACAATTAAGACATGGTAAGTTTTTTTTAGCATTTTTAACCAACAAAATCATGATTTCATTTTTTTTCGTATATCCCAACTGAATTATGATTCCATTGTGATTTTTATTTTTTGCTAAAAAATGTTTAATTGTTGTCCAATTTCTGATTTTATCAAATGGTTCTTTGTACGGCATAAATAGATTGAAATACATTTATTTTTGATGAAGTTACAATGTCAAGTGGTTGGAAAAACATGATTGATGAGAGTCAAAATGTATTTTTACCATCTCAATCAAGCAGATGGAATGTATGCAAATGATGATGGTTTGGGAAATATAGATGAGGATCTTGACAATGATTTGGACATTGATCCCCAAACATAATTATCCTGACCTTACCAATAAACTCTCGACTTATGAAGTATATTGATTATGTATGTGTTGTATCTGTATTTTGTACAATGAATGAAAGCATTTTGTTTTTATGTATTTGTAGAAGGAGATGATGTGTTGAAGTGAGTTCGAGATGATTGTCTCATGTCTCCTATTGCACCACAATAGAATACATACTGCACTCATAAAATTCATTCATTGCAAAGACCTTATCATTAATGCATATAAGAATTCAATTTATTATTGTTTCATTCAACCATAAGATCTCAATATGTGATAATATCACTAGGTATTCATTTTAGTTAACTCCTCTTACATTAAATATTATGTGTATTTATTTTAGATTTGATAAAACTCAATAGCTAATATTTTTAGTCCTTTAACGTTGACTATAAAGTTTGTTAATTATTATTACTTGTTAGTCATAAATATTGTATTGTAATATAAGTCTGTATTTCAACAATTTTGTTTACAATACAAAATAAATATAATGAAAACACAATTTTATTCTGTTGCACACAGTGGAAGAAAAATAAACCCACGGAAAATTAATCCACCAGTTTTGTGGATTTTAACCCCAGTTTTCCAATATACAAACTCCATAAAACTACCTTTTATTCTACGGTTATTAACGTTCTGAAAAAATTGTTTCCTGTATGTAAGTGGCGACATCATCAACCAAATCTAAACTTTTACAAAGGCGCATGGGATGTTTGGTCGTTGCGTAGCGAAGGAGGCATGAAATTAATAACCAAATTCATTGTTATTTTATCCTTATTTTTAGATAAGTTGTCCAAATTAATAATCAATAATTTATAAGTTCCCCAGATAAATATGTTTCAATGACCTTCGTTCTTGTTCATGGTTGATTACAAGAGTTGATAAGCAAGAGGAAGGACGAATGGGAGACCAGTTTTGCCATTAAAGCTAGTTAGTGTATCCAGTTGAGGGATAAGCCACACTGCTTCATAACCAAAGATTGAATTTGAATATCTACCACTGAATCTTCAAATAAGAATTTTCAAAGTTAATACGCATAGATATCTTAAAAGTCTTGAGAAATAAAATCAATCTTCCAGAATATTGGACGTATTTAAATCAATTTAAACCAATCTTAAAATATAGCAATTTTAATAAAAAAATTACGGAAATATTGCAGTTTTGAAAGTATTTACGCATCTATAGCAATCAATCGTGCCACTCTGGCGTGACTAAATCCGTCTTTAATTCCGTTTCTAAATCGGTCGCTAACACTTTTTGCCACAGAATATTGGACTTGACCAGAATATCCAGTCGAAAAAGTATTAGCGACGAAAATAGAGACCGAAATTAGATAAAAATTAAATATTACCAATATTCAGTCTAATTAATAACGAATTTATTATAGTTTGTAATAATATTACTAATTATTATGTTTATCTAATTTTAAAATATTTTTAGACCGATCTTTATCATTGATTTTTAGACCGACTTTGAAGTCGTATATTAATAATAATAAAAACTTAAAGTTGTAAAAAAAATTTGATTTTAAAGTCGTACGTTTAAAAAAAATTATACTACAAATTATTTAACGATTTCGGTTTAAAAAATTAAAAAATCACAATATTGTGGTCGTAACACTAATTTAAAAAATTGGAAAAAATTTACTGTAAATAAAAAAATTGATTTTAAAGGCGTAAACTAATTTCGGTCTCTATTTTCGTCGTTAATACTTTTTCGACTGACTATTGTGGTCACGTCCAATATTCCGTCGCAAAAAGTATTAGCGATCGAATTAGAGACGGATTTAGTCACTCCCAGGAGGGGCACGACTAGTTGCTATAGATGCATGAATACTTTCAAAACTACAATATTTTCATAATTTTTTATTAAAATTGTTATATTTTAATTTTTTTTGCCTGAATTTGAATATCTACCACCGAATCTTCTAATAAGAATTTTTGAAGTTAATACGCGTAGATATCTTAAAAGTCTTGAGAAATAAAATTAATCTTCCAGAAATTGATGGAGAAAATTAATAATATTAAAATTCAGAATAGGATAGTTTTATTATTAGATTCCTGATATGAAAATATGGAGGTGAATGTTATAGGAAGTTGTGCCATTCAGGGCCAGGTGCATGGATTGCACCAAGAAAGTTGGCTGAGTGCAAAGGAACTTAAATCTTGAGTGTCAACTCTCAGAAAGCATATTATATAAAATATTAATCATCTAGCTGGATACGCATTTTATTCCTAAGAGCTCGATTTTAAAGTTATATATATAACCATGAACTTAGTTTCATTTTATTACTGCTTTAGAAAAATATTAAATAAGATAATATAAAAATATAGAAAATAAAAAATTAAATAAAATTTAAAATAAAACCAAACATAAATTTGTTAGTGATTAATTTTAAAAAAAATATTTAAGACTTTGATATAGTAAATAATTTAAGACATCTTATATAAAATTTAAATTAAAAAAAATGCTTACAACTTATAAGTGATATTAAAAAAAATTAAAATTGTAAATTTTTTGACAACTTCAATAAAAAAAGAAGTCACAAAATCATGTACTCAGAAATTATAGAATATGTTATGACTTATCTTTTTAAATATTAATTTAAATTTTATCTCATTTTCATAATTTAGAAGAAGAAAAATTACACCCACCCTTATGATCGTTTCAGTCTCACTAGCTCTATGCTGCTAACAAATAACAGTTCTGCATCTTTGGAGGAGATAGGTTCGTAGACCAGTGGCCAAAGTCATCGATCTCGACTCATTGCGGTGCCAGTAAGAACTGGATTCAGAAAGTACATGTAACTCTGGGATTGGTGAAGATTACAAAAATGAGGCGCTAACACCTCGTTACTCGGTAACATAACACTACTGCTCAAATCTATGCACACACTAAAGTAAATTAAGACTCAACATTTGATTGAGACAAGTGGAACTGGGATTAGGGACACATCCTATAGACCTAGTTGTAAAATACTAAAATCTGAAAACAAAAAACAAGTCATCTTCATGCTTTAGAACACAATTGAAATCTGGAAGATTCAGGGGGAAAACATTAAAACAGCAATTTAATCTGCAGGAAACGCCCAAAAGAAGTGAGGAAATTGGAAATACTTGTTACCTCTCAATTAGTCGAAGAATCAGGACCAAAGAAGCAATACCTACTATCAACAAACATGTGAATTGACAAATACATTACTAAATACTAATGTTCATAATTAATTAAGCTGCTTGAATAAGAAGTCTCTTGTAATGTTCTATATATAGATCCACCCTAAACATCATGGATTTCCATGTATATCAATTAATAACAGTGAATCTTTTTTTCTCTTTCCAACTTTCGCTGAATATTCTTTCAGCATCTCAATTTTGGTAGTACAATTTTGATCTAATTAATTTCCCTACTTTTCCGAAGCAGCAATGTAACTAAGAAGTACCGAAAATAACAACAAAATTAAACTTGAGTATATATATTTATTGGCAGCAGGTTTAACCTGAACTGATGAATACATATACCATATCATATATTAAGAAGGGTGAACCTTTCCAGAAGCGAATCCTTTCCAAGCTGATTTCATGGAAGCAGTGGCTGAATTAAGAGCAGCCTCAATATATTTGTTGGAAGCAATGGAGGCACTTTTTTCCATCAAGTTTCCCATTTTCCTGGCCCTCTCAGCAGTGTGAACCAAGCTATCCATTTCATGCTTTGACATCCTCTCTAGCTCCTCTTCGAAGCGCCTGAACTCATCCATGGCACTCTCCATCACCGAGTCGAGGTACTCCTCAGCTTCTTCCATGCCAGCCTCTGCTTCTTCCACCTCTTTCTCTTGCTCAAGCTCAGCTGCTGCCCATGCCTTGTAGGATTCGATCTCGAACAGCTTCATCAGATCATCTTCGATCGTCGAAGGATCGAAGTTCTTGTCTTGTAAGGCCTGGTCGGAAAGGAAGGTGAATTGGGAGAGTAGAGCTTCCATTTTTCTTTGTGGAGTGAGTGAAGAAGTAGATCTAACTCAGTGTGTGTGATTAGTGCAAGAAAAAAGTGGGTGGGGAATATCATATCATATAATACCATGGTATCTAGCCTTTAAAAGTTAGAATTTCTAGGGCCAGAATTTTCCACAAGGTCACATGCTTCTAACTTCTGAACCCATATTGGATGTCTCAAATTTTCTTTTTTATCTTTTTTTTTCTACCTCTCTTCTTTCCATTCATCCATCCATTCTAACAATAACGGGGTGTAGGTTTAGTTTTTTTTTTTTTTTTATAAATACTAAATAGTAAAATTCGTGAAGGTGTAAGACGCGCGTATTAGTCTTTCAAATATGTAAAATATAAACTTAATTTTTGGAATTGAAAAAATAAGACAAATTTAATATTAACACTAATTTGTCACACTTTTGATAATTTAGAGATTAAATTTGTATTTTTTATTTTTCAGGCATTAATTTGTTACCACATCATATTTTTTAAGGATGAATTTAGTTATTTTTTTTATATTAAAAAAAGTTGGGAAGGATTGGGCGTCTATGATGATTAAAGAAATGACATGGAAATCCAACTGCTTTTGCAAATGGAGGACAAGGAATTGTTTGGTTTTATTACAATATTGGATTTATAGGTTCATCAAACTTGTGGATGAAAAGAGCACAAAACAAAAATTAATCCTCTATTTTATTTGATCAGCTAAACGTTACATGAAGTGGACTTCATTAATTTTGCTGCGAAAACGACTTGGAAATGAACCGTTGAAGTTCCTTTTTTTTACTTTCTTATTTACCAAAAAGGTAAGGATTAATCGCCCTACTTTTATTTCTCTCTGACTCGGATAAGGTTTGGAGGATGCCTTTTCCTATCTACTCGTAGTTGGGGAATCTTAATCATAGTCGGAAAGTGGGGCCATCGCTTTGAAATTTTGATGTGTTCTCATTTCTCAAAATATGGATTGTTTTAGACTTTCTGATCCTTACGGTAAAATAATTCCCTTCATGAGGCTAAAATACTATACAATTTAAGTGTGGAAGCTACGTTCGATTATGACCCCTCTTAAGCAAAAAATGGTCTCAAGTGACAAATGGTATTTGATAAATATATAATAGTTTTATATGAAAATAAAGTTTGCATTGGTATTTTTTTTTCTTTGGTTAGACATCACTGTGATACTTAATTCAGTGAGTTAGATCAAAAAATAATTTTTCTTGCTGTACGAGAATATCATTAGGTTTTAAAAAAAAATATATGATGATAATTGAACATAAATTTTTTTCTAAATAAATCATGTTCTCACTCATATCAACTTAGCACAATTTTATACCACTGTATTAACCCTTTAGATAAATAAAGTTTGGTATAATTCAGTCGGTAAAATCTTTCTATTTTTGTCCCGAGTAAATAGACTACCCGATCACCTTAAAGAGAGAATCGAAAGAAGAAAGTATTTAAGTAAAATCATTTATTGGGGAAGAAAAATGGTTTCATAACTCTTATTTAAGGCAACGACGTACGATAAGAGAAGCAATAAAAAAAAACATGGCGAAGGAAATGCAGCTTTTGATCTTTGTGTTTGTGCTACTAATAACTTTTTTTCATGATGTTTTCTGCAGAGGCCAGAAACCTACATGCTTTTCAGCAACAGGCAATAGAATATGGTGCTTCTGGTTTGCAAACGCAAAGTTCATATCAATCAACAATCTACTTTGGAATGTTGCGTAGGGGACTGGTCCCCCCATCTGGGTCTTCTACACCAATTCAGCTCTACTAGTGCATGCATATATTGCAACTATGAAGTTCAAAGCTACTTTCTCCATGTCATTAATCATGTTTATAGTCTTTTAAATTAGAGGGTTGTTTTTTGAGTTCTATAAATGAAAAAAAAAATGTATTTTTTAGTCTCTCAAATTTAAAAATGTTCTTCTTAAACCTTTTGCCATAATTTGAAGAACTGAAAAATATACTTTTTTATTTTGAAGAGAGAAATACAAAGAACTATTTTAAATTTAAAAGACTAAAAAGTATATATTTTTAGTTGGAGACCTAAAGACAGATTCTTTATTTTGAGTGACTAAAAACGTAATTAAGTCTTTTCCATTTTGGTTGTTTTAGCTTTTTATTTTAAAACTTTAGTTGTTTTGAAATTTTATTATGTATTTGTGTAATGTTTTTCAACTATACTTTTATATGTAGTTGATTATTAATAATTTTTTTAGTGGAATACTAATGCTATTTCATAGTGGAAATAGCATAGAAAATTGTATAAATGAAGCAATGAGAAATAGTATAAAAAAAATTGTAAAACAATAATGTGGGTAATTTAGTCTAAATTTGTAGAGATTAAATATTTTTTAATTTGCATACAAAATCCTTAAATAACCAAAGTATTCACATGGAGAGAATATTAGGTTGGAGTTGCATAATACTATTCCCTCAAAATAAAGGGACGAGTTCTATTCCCCTCCTAACTCATAAGTGTAAGAGCAATGATTTTTTAATATATATTTTTCTAAACACTTAATTAATACTCATAATTTTTATCTTTATTTCTATATTTTTACTTTCTATTACATCATATCACTATAATACTTATATTTTTTTCTTCTCTTTAATTTTCTCTTTTACTAGGTATTAATTAGCATTTTAGTTGCTCAAGAAATCATTTTTCAAGTGTAAAAGCTTATTGTTAATTTATGATTTCTTACACACTTTTTCTAATACATTGTTTCCTAAATTGGTTTTAGTCGTTGACTTTTAAAATATTTAATTTTCATCCTTGTAATTATAAAATACATCAAATTTGGTCTTTGATGTTAATTTTATAAGTTAACTATTTATATGTCTAATCAAAATATATTGTATATAATCTTAAATGTTGAAATAATCATGTGACATTTTATATATGTAATATGAAAGTCACATGACAATTTGTGTGACATAAATGATATGATGTGATAATCAATCATATGACATTCGATTATTAATATGTGACATCTATATGATTGATATTGTCATACTTGATAAGTGTTGAATTGAAATATATAACTCAAATTAAAATACACAATTTAGAAAATTAGATGCTCATTCTCCTTGAATACTATATAAAAACTATTTTTTTTTCATCTCTCAACTATTTCAAACTACTCTCATTTTATATTATTACTCCATCTATTCCATTTTATATATGACATTTTTAAAGTGGGGAATGTTCCAAATTAGCTCATACACCCCATATTCGTGTGAATAACAACTTTAATATTTTCATTCACGCATAACAACTTTAATATTAATTCTCATTCACACTTGTGATTGATAAAAATTTGGATACAATTTAGTTGCTTATTAAACACGGTTTTGATTAATCAGATATTTAATGTCGTATTTAAATGTTAATAATCTTAAAAAAAAATACTTCAAAAAGATCTCAAAAGATTATAATGTTAGATCAGAATATTGTTTTAAAGAAGATGAAAAAGAATATTGTGTCTTAATAATAGTTGGTCTTAGAAATAAATTTCAGTGAACCTCTAGTCCAATCCGTATCCCATACTTATAAAAACAGGTGTACAGTTCACCATAAAATAGTATATGAATTTTTGGCAACAAAAATTTTTGGGAAAAGAAATGGTGTCCTAATTCAAGAAGAAAAAATTGGGAGTGAAAGTATTTATAGAAATGAATAAGTTAACATTTAGAATTGTTGATAATTTGATAATAAAAAATATAGTGTAATAGTTTTGTATGAAAATAAAGTTGGTATAGTTTTAGAAGAAAAAATTATACACTGGAAATGTAAAATCCAATCACACCTCATTATGTATTATAAATTTATTAATTTTTAAAATATATAATTATCTTATAATAATTCATGATTTGTGATCGAACGAATTAATTCATAAACATTACATTCTTATAAAAATATTTTTTTGAGTGAAAATATATTATATATATTTCAACTTGCATAAACTTTTATGTATAAAAAATATATATATTTATTATGACAAATCAGTGGGAAGAAAAGTGGTTTCATTACTCTTATTTAAGACAACGATAGTAAAAGCAATAAATTACATTAAAGCATGGGGTTACTCTTAATTAAGGCTAATGAAGTTCTAGATGATTCCTTTGCTAAGTTTGGCATCACTATTAATAATGGTCTTCGGATCTTTGATGTTGTGTGCTTGATTTTACTGTTAGTGCCTTAAGGGTAGACTCTGTTATAGGGTTGCTTTTCTCATAGGCTTTTAGTTGTCTCTGTTAATACTATATTTCATTCACAAAAACAATAATAACTAGATTAAAAACATGGCGAAGGACATGCAGCAGCAGTTGATCTTTGTGTTTGTGCTAATACTAACTTTGATGAGTTTCATGATGTTTTCTGCAGAGGCCAGAAACCTACATGATGCTTTTCAGCAACATGCAATGGCACCTAGTGCTGCTGGTTTGCAATTGAATTTGCAAATGCAAAGTTTAATTCAATCAACATTAGTCAGCTTTGGGATGTTGCCAAGGGGAGCAATTCCCCCATCTGGGCCTTCTACACCAACTCACCCCTGCTACTACTACTGCTAGACCATGCAATTGCAACCATCAACTTCAAAGCTATTTCGGTTGTTTTAATTTATTTTTTTATTTTAAAACTTTGGTTGTTTTTTAATTTTGAATTTGTATTTTTGTTATTTTTTTCTTTCAGTTATATTCTTATATGTAGTTGATTATTTAAGACAGCTTTTAATGAAGTATTAATGACTTTAATTTTTATAAGGTGTTTATTGTGAAGCATTAATGCTTTTTCTTAAGTAGAAAGAGTATAGAAAATTAAGTATTTCATACAAGTATAAATGAAGTAGCTGGAGATAATACAAAAAACTCGTAAAATAATAAATGAGGGCATTTATGTCTAAATTTATATAAATTAATTAAATGTGTCTCAATATTATCAGAGTTTTGAAATGGAGAGAGAGTACTGTATATACTGTACAATATTGTCCTCTCATTATAAAATCGAACTCTAGTTATATCGTTTCTCAATATAAATATAAACAGAGTTTGATTTTCTTCCCCCTCGTTATAAGTGTAAGAGAGCAATCATATTTTAACATCTCATTTTTTTAAATGCCAAATTATACTTGTTCTTTATCTCTATATATTAAAAGTTATTTGAATCAAAAATACTCATAAAGTACATAATTTTGTTTTTTTTAATCTTTACATCTAAGAAAAATACAAAGTATTATGTTAATGTGATAAATGAAAAAAGGATAAAAGTAAAAAAAAAGTATAATAGTGGAAAGAAAATAGCTAAAAAAAGGATAGGTAGGAGGAAAGATAGAACAGATGTTACATGTTAACTACGTTGTTGGCCACATCGGAAGAACCTCAAATTAAAATTAGATCGATCGATCGAACGAGGGAGAGGTTGATTTAACAAACAGTGAGTGTGTGTTTGGAGAGGAGAGCTATGTCAATGTTAATTGTCTTCCTCTGCTTCTTCTCGTTCTTCTTCTCAACCCCTGGGGCTCTCTGGCTGACCATATCACCCTCCGGCACCAAGTGCGTTTCTGAAGAAATCCATAACAACGTCGTCGTTTTGGGCGATTACTCTGTCGTCACCACTGGGAATGATCATTCCCATAACTCCACCATTTCCATCAAGGTTTCGCTTTTCGCGCACCCTTTTCTGATTTCTTTCCTTTCCTATCTCGGATCGCTCTTCAAATTTAGTACATTCATTCATTATTGTTTCGGCCTGAATGCATGCATGCTAAACATGAAGTCTCTGTTAGATACTGTTGCATTGTGATCTCAAATATTATATGATTCTTTCAAACGATTCGTCAAGAGCAAGGAAGAGATATATAACAAGAGAGGTAGACCAAAAATATAGATTGTACGTTAATGAGTATATATAATGTATAGTGTAACATATATATCATTATTCTTTAATGGGGATTGAGCAATAACCTTGACACATTATTAGAAAGAAAATGGTACATGATACCTATGTCCTATTTTACACTTACAGAAAATAGAAATATAAATGATAGAAACAAGATCCGGTAAGAAAAAAAAAATTTAAGATTCTCAAGTAGGCATATATATGCTATGCAGATATTCATGTACTAATTATACCTGATTTTCATACACCCAAACAGTATAAATATTCTATTGACATCTTTTATTTTTTTTATCTTGCTCTTCTGATCGTATCACGGGACCAATCATATCAATCACTTGTAACTATTATTTTCTCATCTCGTGTATCCTGTTGGTTGTTCCAATGATTTTTTTTTCCAGTAGTAATATGTTTTCATCAGGTCACATCACCATATGGAAACAATCTTCATCATATGGAGAACATATCAATTGGTAATTTCGCCTTTACAACTCGAGAGAGTGGAAACTACTTAGCCTGTTTCTGGGTGGGTCATAATGAACGAGGTGGAGATGTTGATGTGAACCTTGATTGGAAAACTGGAATTGCAGCCAAGGATTGGGATTCAGTTGCTAAAAAAGAGAAGATTGAGGTAAACAGTTCATTGGTATTTATAATCTATTAATATGCCTCATAATAATTTCATCTAGAATTTTTTAGTTCTACCTCACAACTCACTAGGGCTATAATATTTATTTATTTTGGTCATGGATCAAAAACTACAAAATATCTTTCAATTTATTGAATTAGAGACTAATTTTATTCGTAATATATGATTATTGTTGGTCCAAGAAAATTTTACATGAGAATTAAATATGAATTCTTCCACTAAATAGATCATTCACCCTCATGTAAACACAATAAAATCTTACATCATTACACCAACTCTTTTGATTACAACTACTATAAATTTATAATATAACATATTAACAGATACTTAAAAGGCCTATTGATTATTATAGAATGAGTCTCAGACTCTCAGTGCTGTTTTTATACAGAATTCCATGATTTGTAATTTAGTATTTCCTTGAATTGAAGTCTACCTCTCTTCTTTCATTAACTTTATAATGCTCAATTTTGTGACATGGTCCTCCACACGTGATTGATATGACTAGGGAGTAGAGCTCCAGTTGAGAAAGCTAGAAGGATCAGTGGAGGCTGTCCACGAGAATTTGATCTTTCTGAGGGGCAGGTAATTTTTGTTATGTCAACACCCTCTTCCCCAAAATGAAATTTGTTGCAAATGATTTTAACTTTTCTGATGTATTATTTTTTGTTTTGTTTTTGGGATATTTACTCAGGGAAGCAGAGATAAGGAACGTGAGTGAGTCAACAAATGCCAGAGTGGCGTGGTTTAGTTTTATGTCCTTGGGTGTCTGCATTGCAGTTTCAGTTCTGCAGTTGTGGCATTTGAAGCGATACTTCCACAAGAAAAAACTTATTTAGATGGTGCTAGTGATGATTCATATATTTATTTATTTATTTTTGGTTACAATGCTAGTTTTGATTTGATTTTAAAGAAGGAACTTTATAACTTAGGCATTTTTATGAGCTTTGCGTCCTTAGTAAGGAATTATATTTGGAGTAATGAATATAACTTTATTCCAAACCATTCGTTGACTGTAGTCAACATTCTAAGGAATTGATCTTTCATCTTAGATTTGGCCTTCAACTTGTCCAAAACATTTGCCTTCAAATAAAATAACTTTTTGAGTAAATTTGCTGTAGGTGTAACCTTGCTCTGAAAAATTCTTTTATTTCTATTTCTCCACATAATATACACGATTGAGCACCACAAATACTTTCATCTTTCATTTGCTAGTGTCTTACACATGATCAAAATATGTTATGAGAAGTGTTCCTTTATATTTTCTGGTAACACAGACAGATAATTCATTCCTCTAGTAACAAAGTTCCACACTCTCACAGCCTCTTTACATGAGAGAAGAATATGATTTGTTGTTTCATCTCCTTCTCCACACAAAGGGCATGAGTAATTCCAATTTTGTACCTGTATATTTCTTTTCCACATATTTTCTCCTGTTGGCAGTTTATTAAACATTGCTCTCCACAAGAATATACTTACTTTTGGTGGCAATTTAATCTTCCACATTTGTACATATGTATCCTCCAGCTGACTGCCCATCATTTCTCCAATTAAAGCTTCATAGGCCGACTTCACCATATATACACCAGAGTTATGTTGCAACCACTTCCATTAGTCTCCCTCCCCTCTGTTTAAAATTGCATTCTGCACTAGTCCACCAAAATTATTAACTTGCTCCATGTCCCATTGAAACCACTCCCTATGCCACTCAAATTTCCACCTCCAAGTTAACCCCCCCCACCCCCCCATGTTTGCAACGATATCATTTTTTTATTAGAGTTGAGAAACAGCCTAGGAAAGGATATTCCCAATGATTGATCCCCAACCCAATTATCAAACCAAAACTTTGTCTATTCACCATCTCCCACCTTCCACTCAATAAACTTCTCAAACCATTTTGCCTCACTTTTTGCACCACACACCTTTCTTAGGTACCTCCACCATATAGATAAAGATGAAGGACACTCCTCACATAAAAGACCTCTCCACCCTCCATATTTTGATTTTAACACTTCACTCCACAACAACCCCTTCTCTTTGAAAAGATTCCCACCTCTATTTTGCTACTAAAGCCTCATTAAACAAGAAAACATTTTTTAACACCCAACCTACCACACTCCTTTGCCTTACAAATATTATCCCAACTACCCTAGCTACTTTTCTCTTATCTTCCTCTCCCCCCCACAAAAAAATTATTTGAAGGCTAATAATCTTCTTTCCCACTATTTTTGGCAATTTAAAAAAATAATAAAGGCAAGGAGGAAAAAAAACGGTGTCTATGAGGCACACTCTACCCGCTAAAAATAATACTTTATTTTTCCAAAGAAACAATTTTTTTGAGAATTTATCTACTACCGGATTCCAAGAGGACTCTAACCTAGTGTTTGCTCCTATAGGAATACCTAGATAAACAAAAGGAATTTTTAAAAGTTTGCAATTTAGAAACTTTGCATACCTTTCCACCACCTCTTCCTCAACACCAATTGCCCCAAAGTTGCTCTTGAAAAAAAATTAACTTGTAGACCGAAGGCAAGTTAGAAGTACCTTAGGATACTTTTAATGACCACCACATTATCGAACATCGGTTCTCAAAAAAAGTGTCATTTGCATATTGGAGAAGATTTATTTGCACCTCATTATCCCCACCTTGTAGCTTTGATAGAAATTCTTAATTGCTTCCGTCATCATAGCACATAACCCTTCCGCCACAATATTGAAAATAAAAGGGGTCAATGGATCTCCTTGTCTCCATCTCTTTGATACCAAAAACTCATTTGTAGGGTTACCGTTCACTAAAATCAACACACTACTGCTAACCAAGCACCCTTTAATCCACTCAATCCACTTGTTTTGGAAGCTCAATCTTTATAACATGTGCAAAAGAAAATCCCAATTTACTAAATCATTATATGATAATCCAATTTAACATTCAGACTAAATTTTGAATTGAATAAGTACCCGTAATGGCGATAGCCTTATTAATTGATAATTGATAATGATATAATCGATAGATAAGCAACGAGAACAAAACCACTGTCTCTTTCCTCATACATTTGGCGTGGTGCACAGCGTTTACACCATTGGTTAAATGGCCATTTTGCCTCTATAAATAAAAAATGATTTAATTCTGATTCACTTGGTGCGTAATATAATATATATATATATATATATATCATTATATTGATGTAAAAAAACACCGCACATCATTATTATTGAATGACGTTTTACTAAATCATTAAGATTTAATTATCATAGCAATTATGTAAATCTTTTAATGTTGCAGTATCATACCATTGAACCATAATCATAATATCAATTAAATTGCATCAAATTTAAATTCAACTTATCTCATCGGAAAAATTATAGCGACATTATTATCTCATACTATTGGCAATCACAGGGAAATTGGCAAACAATTTTGGCTGAAAAGGATATGGTCAATTTCAAATTACATTATCAAAAGTTATTATCACAGGCATTCGATATTTGGATTTCTTAATCAAGATTTGAGATTCAATCTCTGATTTAGACATAGTGTAACAACTGAAAGTATCATTTTACCTCAAAAGATAAGCCAATCCAATGGGAGGGAAATTACACCTCTTGATTATAAAAAATAAAAAAAAAAGTTTCAAATTACATTTAAAACAAGAAATTAGCTCCTCAAAATTGAGACGCGATCAACTCAGCAGTCCATTTGAAACTGGAAACCAACACACAATGTCCTGTATTAAGAATGTATCAATAAATAATCGCGTGTTCTAAGCTTTATTCTATTCGAACTATTCCATGGTTCATGTATCTCAATCGGCAAATCTCATCAAAAAAATCATCAGCGCTGCTATGAGAGCTCTTCATCTGAAGAATCTTGATTACCATAGTCCTTAGCTTTTTGCCATACTTCAACAAGGATTCAAGAGTACTCATTTTTTGTTCAGCATTTAGTGGTGACCTCACTGTGATCACAACCTCCTCCAAACATGGAATTAAAAATCCCGGATCCACCTGCAAATGAACATCATCATTAGATAAGATTTCATAGAACAACCACCTAAATCAGATTCATAACATCAAAATGTTGGAGATATAAGGTTGGTTGGGTGGTTGGGAAAAAAGTTTGAAGAGGGGAAGGAGGGAGAGGTCGTGGGTTCGAATCCCTCCACTAACAAAAATACTAACATTTAACAACTAACTTTGGCCGATAAAAAAAAAAAATAACATCAAAATGTTATTATGAATTTACATGTTTCAGGCTGTTCCTCTGGCAAAGTGCTGCAAACATGGCTCCATGGATGTCAAACTTGCGCAGCTTGGGATGGTTGTTGAAAAAATCAACAAAATCGATCTCTGGAAAGGATTGAAGAGCCTCATAGTCCCCAGTGAATTCCACCTTCATATAAATATGCTTCACCTCACTGGCCAATTTCAGCATTTTGCATATTGCATTCCAGCACCACTGGATCCCCCTCATAGACAGGAACTCCAGAGCTGGAAGTTTTCCGAAATCAACCATATACACTCTCCCTGGAAGCAATTGACATGAAAAGAGATAAAATTAGGCTCACTAAACCAAAAAGACAATTACATTGTAGTGTACTTGGGAACAAAAATAAGGCCTATGAATAACAATAAGTACAAGAATGACTTTAAAATTTTAATTACCTGCGCTATTGGATATTGAAAGATTCCTCAAATGCTGGGTTTCAGGAACCCTAATCCAACTACAGCCGTGTACCTCAAGGGATTCAATTTTTGGGGAGGATAGCGTAAGTAAACAGTTCCCCGGACCATAAAAATCCAGCTTACACTGCTCTAAATAGGGAAGGTCAATTGAGATTGATCCTACCCCTTCACATCCAAGCAGTAGCAACCTTCTCAGATATGGACATGACTGAAGCACCACAGTCAATACAGGTTCTTCCAATCTTGCACCAATTATTTCAAGGGTTTTAAGATTTTGGAAGACATCCCATTTTGGGGAATGCATCATTAAGACACCCCAGAGTTTTAGAGATTCCAAATTCCTTGCTGCACCAATGCAATCCAATTTTGAAGGGCTTTCATGGGAGTCTTGGCTTTCAGCAAGGTAGTCCATTCGAAGCTCAAGCTGAGAAAGAGACATACCAACAAGTGATAGCCATGAAGCAAGGCCGGATGTGGAGAAGGGGCTGTATACAACTAGTTTTTCCAATCGCACAACCGTTGATACCAATCTTTTCACAATGTCGTCCGGACTTTCACCAAGACAAGGGTTATCAAATGAGTTACGAGGGAAGTAGAGCATTCTGATGTAAGCCATTGAGTCCTTCCATCGCTTAGAAACACAATTGCAAGCCGCCACATCGCGGGCATTATTGATATGGGACAAGATGTATTGAAGAATGGCATCAGGGAGAGATTCCATTGCTGAGGACAAAAATTAAAATAGATAACTGTCAGTATGTAGACAGATTCAAGAGTAAAAGATCATCATTCTCATCAAGCAATATGAATGGAGAGATGAAATCATAAAGAACATGATAAAGACTATGTAAAACTCAAGCACAAGTATTGAAGAATATGTAAGACTCAAGTTATTTTAATCTCAGAATCTGATTGAAGCATTTTCATCCTGGGAACTATCTTTCCTATGACAACTCCTATGAGCTAGCTTAGAAATCCCAATTCTTTGAAAACTCAACAAAAGTAAAATTTGTTAAAGTGTTTACTTGGCTGTTAGCAACAAAATTGAATGCTAGCTATAAACAATTATGCACACAGGGAACCAAAACATATTAAAAAAAGTAAAAAAACTCAGTGTGAGTGGGATGTATCAGGAGAAAACCCAGAAGGGCAAAGGTGAAAAATCCTGCTTCTATAGAAACACAAAACATAACTGGGGGAACCCAGATGAGATCTAAGCACTGGATCAAAAATTCAGACAGAAATAAAACCAAATCTTGTAAAATTGGTTGGAAAAACGGATGCATCGAACCCAGAAAAACAAAACATGGAACATAAATGCTTTTTTATTTTTTAATCCAATTCATCCAGCAAGACAGAAGCAAAAATGGGTCAGAGGAAGAGCTTACAGAGTATGAAATCGGAATAGAATGAAGATCTGAGGTTGGATGCCGAATCTCTCGGGATTGGTCGGGAGAGAGAGATTTGATTTTAGGGTTTTGGTGTGTTGGGTTTGTGAATTTATATGGGAAATGTATGTATTGATGATATTGCGAGGCTGTAAAGGAAATTTTGGGGAAGGAGGGTGGAATGAAAATTAGCCCGCGTTTTCTTTTAGATTTTTCAAATTTATTTTACCGTTCAAACAGATTCTATGCGAGGCTATCATAAATAAACATATAAATAAATAAATAGCCAAATACATCCTCTATATAGGAAATTAAGAATAGCTCCTTCTTGGTCAATTTTCCTGAAAACTCACATGATTTGTCCTTTAATGATATATAGTTTTTTTTTTCTCCTTCTCACCTACCATTTTCGAGAGAGAAATTGTTTGAGATATGATTAAATATAAACATTTTTATCTAGTAAAAAATTGAATATTAATTTACTAATTGTAAGAAATTAGTTTTTTTTGTTATACCAATTTTTTTTAATTTCTAATTTTTTTGAAAAAAATCAAGATTTTGTAAGGCTTTTACTCAAAGATTTTACATAAGTGGAAGGTTTTTGGCATGACTTCTCCATATATACCTTATGTCGATTAATAAGAAAATTTATTAAACGGTCCTAAACCATTATCTGTTTATACTTCTAGCTAAAATTTATGTAACATTTAAATTTTATAATTTACAAAAAAAAAAAAACTTTCGTCTATGTGTGTTTGCACGTATGGCCTGACCCAAGCCAGGATAGAAGAGAAAGGTTGGCATCAGGAGTTACGAATCGGCAGTAAAAAAAACAGTTATTTTTATATGATGAACCTATATAATATTCTGTTGGGGTGTATCCTTCATAGCGATGCATTACATCAGCCCTCAGGTGTATCGAAAAATGAGCTAGGGTCATTGCCACAAGGCAAAGCGCTACATTGATCCCAGGATGTAGTGATAAGTGAGTTATGGTCCATGCCGAAAGGCAAGGCGTCAGGTCTTCACCCAGATTTGGTGACAAAAAGGCAAGGGTCCCAACACGCAGATGGGCGAGCGTGGCGGGCAAACACCACCTAGGGGTTTAGGATGAAATAGGGAAGCTGGAACATAGGAACTTTAACGGGTAAACTAAGGGAGTTAGTAGATGTTTTTGTCAGAAGGAAAATGAATATTGTTTGCTTACAAGAAACTAAGTGGGTTGGAGAAAAGGCCAAGGAAGTGGAGGGCACCGGTTTCAAGTTGTGGTATACAGGTACAACCAAGAGTCACAATGGGGTTGGAATCATGATCGATAGAAGTTTTAAAGATAAAGTCGTTGATGTCAAAAGGAAAGGCGACAGGATTATGATGATTAAGCTTGTAGTGAGGGATCTTATTTTAAATATCCTTAGTGTGTATGCACCCCAAGTTGGATTATTATCAGATGAAAAGAACTAATTTTGGGAAGACTTTGAGGAGTTTCTGAGAAGGATCCCACAAGAGGAGAAGATTTTCCTAGGAGGAGATCTAAATGGGCATGTTGGTAAAAACAATGGAGGTTTTGATAGAATTCATGGTGATTTTGGTTATGGGACGAGAAATGAGACTGGAGAAAATGTCTTGAACATTGCACTAACCTATGATTTGATGCTAGCGACCACTTTTTTTCGGAAAAGGGAGTCTCATCTTATCAAGTATCATAGTGGTCAAAATCGTAGTCAGATTGATTTCTTTATGGCTAGACGAGAAGATAGAAATTCGTGTATTGACTGTAGATTCTACCCTGAAGAATGTGTGGCTACACAACATAAGTTGGTAGTTCTAGAGATTAGGTTCAACAAAGTTCTTAATTTGAGGAAGAGGGCTAAAAACCCAAGGATAAGATGTTGGAAGCTAAAGGAGGAGAAACAAATAGAGTTTAAGGAAAACATGTTACATGAAGGGCCGTGAGAGTTTACTGGAGAAGCTAATGAGATATGGAATAAGATGGCTATGTGTGTTCAAAATGTGGGAAAGAGGGTCCTAAGTGAAAGCAAAGGAAACAAAATTCTTACAAAGGAAACATGGTGGTGGAATGGAGAGGTGTAAGAGACTATTAAATAGAAGAATGAATGCTTTAGATCTTTGCATAAATGTCTCAACGATGAGAATTTGCAAAAGTTTAGAGTAGCGAAGAAAGATGCAAATAAAGCAGTGCGAGAAGCTAGAGGCGAAGTTTTTGACGATTTATATAAAAATCTTGGGAACAAGGATTGAGAGAAAGATATTTACAAACTTGCAAAAATGAGGGATAAGAAGAGTAAAGACCTCATCCAAGTTAGATGTATCAAGGATGAAAATCAAAAAGTTTTGGTAAGGGATGAAAATGTAAGTGAAAAATGGCTAAACTACTTTAACAAACTTTTTAATGGGAATGACGACAAGAGCGATGTGATTTTGGAGGACGTTTTTGATGATCTGAATAGAAGATTTGTGAGCATAATTAATACACATGAAGTTAAAAAGGCTTTAAAGAGGATAAAGAATAAGAAAGCTTTGGGACTTGATGACGTCCCTATTGAAGTGTGGAAGAGCTTGGGAGATGTGGCAATAAAATGGTTGACCAATCTTTTTAATAGAATTCTTCAAACAAATAAGATGTATGATGCTTGGAGGAAAAATATGATTGTGCCTATTTACAAAAACAAGTGAGATATCCAAAATTGTTCAAACTATAGAGGCATCAAGCTTATGAGCCATACTATGAAGTTGTGGGAGAGAGTTATCGAACATCGCCTAAGGAGGGAGACCAAGGTGTTCGTAAATCAATTTGGATTTATGTTAGGAAGATGTACCATGGAAGCTATTTTCTTAATGAGACAATTAATAGAAATGTATAGGGAAAAGAAGAAAAACTTACATATGGTGTTCATAGATATTGAGAAAGCATATGATAGAGTCCCAAGAAAAGTCTTATGATGGACTCTTGAAAAGAAAAAGGTAGCATTAAAGTATGTTAATGCTATCAAGGATATGTATGATGGGGCTACAACATGTATGATAGCCTGTAATGGAACATCAAGGTATTTCCCTATCACGATGGGTGTCTACCAAGGTTAAGTTCTTAATCCTTATCTTTTTGCCTTAGTAATGGATGAACTAAAGAAAAATATTCAAGAGGAAGTGTCGCGGTGTATGCTTTTTGCAGATGATATTGTGCTTATTGATGAGACCAAAGATGGTGTTAATAGAAATTGGAATTGTGGAAAAACATTTTGGAGTCTAAAAGATTCACGATAAGCAAAAGCAAGACAGAGTATATGAAATGTGAGTTTTCGCGGGAAAGAGATGGTGATCAAGACACAGTACATCTACTTGGTCAAGAGGTATCCAAGAAAGATGTTTTTAGATACTTGGGATCAATGTTGCAAAAAGGTGGTGAGATTGATGAGGATGTAAATCATAGAATTAGAGCAGAGTGGATGAAATGGCGGAGTGCATTAGGATTTTTGTGTGACCGCAAAATTTCCCTTAAGCTAAAAGGAAAATTTTATAGAATAGCTGTAAGACCGACAATGTTATATGGAGCAGAATGCTGGCCAGTACATAGGCAACATGATAATAAAATAGGGGTAGCAGAAATGAAGATGTTAAGGTGGATGTGTGGATATACGAAGATGAATAAAATAAGAAATGAAGATATTTGACAAAAGGTATGAGTGGTACCGGTATGTGAAAAGATGAGGGAGCATAGATTGAGATGATTTGGGCACGTTATGAGACGGTCACTGGATGCTCCCGTAAGAACAAGAGTTTGTTACCAAGAGCTCGATACAAAGAGAGGTAGAGGTCGACCGAAACTTACCTGATAAAAGGTAGTGAAACAAGACCTAATGGAGTAAGATATAGATTGGCGGACGATATGTCTTAGAATTGAGTGGAGAAAAGCTATAAATTTGGTGGAGGGTTAAAATCGTTAGCAGTTCTATGTTCCAGTTGTTTCACTTGTCTTAGTTCTTTTCCTCTTCTTTTCTCCCTTTTATTTTATTTTAGCTTATTTATTCTCTCTTTTGTTTTATCTTCGATTTATCATTGAGTTCATCTACCACCGACCCCAATCAACTTGGATTAAAGGTGTTGTTAATGTTGATGTGTTGATGTAATTTAAAAAAAAACACTTGATTATATATCATACAAAAGATTATCAGAAATCAAAATAATTCAATATCATGTAATAATTTCCTTTATAGTAAACTGATAGCATTTTTTTTCTATTATCTAATATGCTAACCAAAGGTGAACTGTTTTGGAGGTAAAAATTGAAGAAAGTGAAATTTCTACATAATTACCATTCTATTCAATTTTTTTGAATATGTAAATGATTTTAAAAATATATATGATAATAAAATCAATTGTTGTCTCTTGAAAAATTTTAAAATTTGAATTTGAATTGGAAGGTGACATCTCACGGGTGCACTTCAAAATAATCTCTCTTCTAAATCCTTTTTCACACGAAAAAGTAATGGCTAGGCTAGCAAGTGACATAAATAATGTGATTAATTTAGTGCAATACTCAAGCTCACATATTAAGCATCTAGGGGTGTGCAAACTGGGAAGTGAAAAGAAATATTTTCTATTATTCATTTATTTATTTGGAAAAAAAATAAGTAGGGAAAAAAATGGTAAGCCCACATAATTGTTCTCACCTTGGAAAAGAGAAATGATTGATCCCGTAAAAAGAAAATGAATGAATAAATTTAATACACATACAACAATTTATACAACATAACTTTTTTTTTGTCTCCATCTCTCTCCGGCATCCTATTATTTATTGTATTACATTTCAAAGTTCAAATTTCTCTCTCTTTTGTTTCTTTCTCTTAGTTGTACAAATATATTTTTATTTTTTTAAATCAAAATAACATTTTGTTGTACAATTTATTATAGAAGTATCATTTCTCTATAAAAATTGGATCTAATTCAATTAAGTGAATAAGTACTCTCAGTTATTGATAAATAAATTTATAGTCAATATTAGGTACATATATATAACAAACTCATAAATGTATCGAAGCATTAATATTAATGATTATTTTTTTATTTTAATCACCGACCTTTATTTTTACTTATTTTAGAGGAGATAAAGTGTGGAACTCATTACAGAGCTTAAGATTATACTATTTCAGTTTATCTTTTGTACTGGAAATCTGTAAGAACAGTCCCAAAATGCTTCAAGTCAACTTGAATAATAGTGCAGTGCTAGTATAAGCTCCAACGTGTATTTTCAGTGTGCTATGACGCTAGTTTGAATCCCTTGAGAGGAAGAACATAAGTACTGCATTGCAATGCTGAGAATGTCATCATACAGGAACTCTGTAAGATGGATCCACCATTTTCAAGATGAACAAGTTTCCTTTATCACCTCTTGATACCCTGTTACATTAATTGTTACCACAAAGTATGACAACGAGTATTTGATATCTATACCAGATGCAAGGTCCAATGGTTTCATAAACACATCTTTCTCCAAAAAGAATAAACATAAACCTAACTAAGATATTCTCTACAAGTAATCTGGCTGGTAACTCACCGCAGTTCTTCGTCCAAATATGTTATTTCCAGTTCCCCGCGAGCTCTTCCAGGTGCTTTAATAGGTATCTGCATGTGTACATTGTGATGGAATAGATCATGCTCACAAGCTATTGTTCAACACGTGGAGACATACATACACATTACTCATTAGTTCTTAAGCAATTCCAAATTGCAGGTATATGATAGTGACTATGACTAATGTAATGTGTATGGACTAACTTGTTGGAGCTTGTTAGATCATTAGAATTTGCAAAGAAATCTCTACAGAATTTGCAAATACTTTTTTTCACTCCTAAAGGTTCTTAAGCCAATGTCAGCTAGCAAATTACAAAATAGAATTTCAATGATAACTATTGAGACTCCAAATACTTACAATGCCTCCAATTTTGAAAGTATCAAACTTTACCGCTACTTTCCTTGGATTTAAAGGTGTTAAATCTGCTGTCACCTACATAATATTTATTTTTGTTTACATACATAAGCAAATGTTTGAGTGAGAAAGAATAAATGGTAAAAACTTGTCTCAATTTCACTAGTATTACCTGGTTGAAGAATGGCCAAGATTCCATATTTTGTGCCCTTAGAGTATCCACATTGATTGCTTGATAATTTGTAACTGATCTCAACAACTTTGGTCTCTGTCGTTGCACTTTTGAAAAAGTTAGCAGGCAAAAAATAGGACATGGCAAGGTGGAGAAAAATTGTTTTTTTTTTAATCTATTAGAGAATCATCTAATCTTGCAAAATGAAAAGGGAACAACAGAAGCAAACTAGATATTTTGGAATTTAGTGAAAGCTTGTTAAAATATGGGTCATGTATCGCACAAGAAATAGTACTGAGGACTTCATTATGAGTGCAAATACAATAAACATAGCGAAGCTAGTTTTGATACTAATGCTAGATGGCTAGTAAATGACTGAATACATGTAATAGATATTGGTTTTATATTTGCCTTTTCTGCAAAGATTTGCACATACATGACAATTCTATGATCAAAACTCTAGACAAAGTGAGAGATTCAGGTAGCATTGTTATTGGAAGTGTGGAGCTATAATGGCAACTTCTTGAAAATTCTACCTTGAGTTTTTTATTTTTATTGGCAAATATTAGTCTGTTAGTTTTTTGTTAGAAATTTCAGTGGGGGATTCGAACCAATGACCTTTCGTCCCTCCCTTCTCCCTTCTCCAACCACTGGACCAACCTTATATCTCCCATTCTACCTTGAGCTTAACCATGTATATAATGGCGAATATTCTATTAACGGAATTCAAAATGCATTCTGAGAAAATGAATTTTTGCTAGAAAAAAAAATGTAAACACAGAATAGAAGGAAAGAACCTGCAATATGCTTGCAAACATTAGATATTTAGATGCATCATAATATCTAACATATCTTAGTTGATTTATCACCAGAATAAAAATATAAATGTGAACTACAGTAAGGGGGGGAAAATTATTTACCTTGGTTTGTAAGATTGACTGCGAGGTAGTGTATATAAGCTCCCATTTTCCATCGAGTAGGTTAGATTTGAGGGGCTCCTTTATTGGAGTAACTGCCTCAAGTTCGCGCGCAATCTATTTTAGAAATTAATTCCACGAATCAAGGATAAAAATGCAAGTGAAGTTGAGAAATTTTTGTTGGAAAAATATTAATGATAACAATTAGAATGCAAGACAACATATATTCAGTACATCTTGACAATGGATAGAAAGCACGCAATATTGATCAAAATTGGAGTTTCGATCACATACTAGTGTAGAGCTTAATGAACTAAGTAACACTTTTTTTAAGACCTTTCCTCTCTTTCCTTCTCCATTAACCATCAAAATCCACCTTATATCTCATAAGTAAGTAACACTAATTAATAAGCTTTCATTTTAGACATGCAAAATTACGGTATGATTGAGGAAATTAATGAACAAAGTATGGAATTGAGCTGACCTGATCAACTGTTTGCTGGTCTTGGGGAGTGGCATCAGCCCCTCGATCAAGCGGTGCAATGGCCTCAAGGAGTTCTTCCTTGATGATCTTAGCATCTTTGCCTTTCTGCTTCAGGAAGGAAGTGAAAAATGAAACTTTTGTTCTCCATTTGTGATTGTGATCAGTGACAAGGACATGATGGATGGAAGGTCTAACATTAATTGGAAAGTGAGAAGAACAAGAGGAAGAAGGAGAAGAAAGTGAAAGTGGATGTGCATGGAAATGGGGTACTGAACATGTGGCGTTCACAGCTGAAAAGAGGGAGGGAGAGGATAAGGCCATGCCTTATGTTAGTTGTGCCTTCTTCTTTATTAGCCGCAACACAGCACACTCATAACAACTCATACCATATTGCCTTTCCAATTATTATAAAAATAATTAAAATTTTCCTTAATATTTATTAATGATTAATTTCTGTCAAAATTTTTGATTAATTATTTTTAATAAAAAAATAATTCAAAAAGAATTGATTAATTATTTTTAATAAAAAAAATTCAATTATTTTTTTATTCATAAAATTTGAATCTAATACGTTAAGAAAATCGAGTCAATTATAATCAAACTTAACTGCTTCTTGATGACTTTTTTCTTAGTATAATAAAGCTTGTCAACGCTCCTCTAGTGGACGTTTACACCGTCAAATACGAGTGAGAAGAAAAAAGTAAAACAAAAGATATCCTCACCAAAAGAGAATTTAATAACTTTTAACACATTTTTTAAATATAGTTATTAGAACAGATTATAATAACTTCCCTAAGACAGGCATGCATTATATATATATATATATTCCTTTTTTATACTACATAAAAAAATTTAACTTTTGTGATCTCACTTGCACCTCCTTTATCATTAACAATGTTAATTTCATTTATTTTTTAATTACTCGATAAACAAGTGACTTTTATTAAAATTTTAATTCCAAAATTATTTCCCTTTTCTTTTATTCTTTTAAAACCATTAACTTTGACACACCATTGCTGAATCTATGGGTTATTATTGTTGTTGAGTTCGGTGAAACTTATATTAGTTTGTTTTCATGGATTAATATTCATGATGTTGATTTATTTTTCGTTTTTGATGATATTTAACTATGATATTTTTTTTTACATTTGAGCGAGTAAGAGGAAAAATGAGTATTAGATGTGATTTTTGTAAAGTAGAGAGAAACATATGTATTATTTGTAAAAGACAAAAATGTATGTGTAACATATTTATAATTTCAAGAGATATATGTGTAATATTTTTAAAACATCATGAACTTATCTATCACCAATGTGGAAGGGAACATGCCTACCACTACTATGGAGGAGAAAACACAATATAACAACAATGAACGTGACTCCCCTTTGGTTGCACGAAGAAGAAGGAAGAAGACCTAACATAATTTTATTACTTTCTCTTCATTTGGGTTACTTTAAAAAAAGGACAATTTCAGATTTTTTTAAAACACAAATTAAAAATGAATGTAAACATCTTTTAATTTTCAAATGACAACTTAACACTATTTCAATAGTTACAATATGGTGCTAATGTAATGATTTTAAAAGGAGATGAGACATGTGCAAATAGAGCAAATCTCATAGAGTTTATGTAATTTGTTCTATTTATTATTTACGAAAAATTATAAATTTTAAAATATTTTAATTTTATTTAATGAATCATTCTCCTAATTTTATAATTATTAATAAATTTTAATTAATAATATATAAATTAATTTTTTTATTAGTCTCCTCGTACAATCTACCTAGGGACGGAGAAAAAAAAACACGAGTTTCATAATTTAATGTCGAAAAAAAAACTATATGACATGTAATGATGCATATAACTATTTATTTTGTCTTATATTATACTATATATATTATTGTTAACTCTTTGGCAAGTGTATTAATTTGTCTAAGTAGTAATAAAACAGTAAAATCGAGTGTCGAATTCACAATTACACTTTGGTTATACTTAGAATTTGTATACATCTAATTGTAAACAATTAACATAATAAATTTTGGGGTTTGTAAGTGATAATATATGTAAATATAAATTTAGAATAAAATAAATTACAAAATAAATTAAAGGCAAAAGAAAACACAAACACCTGGATAGAAGAATTGACGGTTAAATACAGAATTATGTGATATGTTAGGGTGTTCAACATGCCAAAATTATTCTTGATGTAATGTTAATGATTTTTTCACTATTTAATATTATTTTACATATTACTTTCATTCTCTAATTTATTCTAACCATGATCTCTAATATGAAATAACTTAAATACCTAATTTCACTCCTGATTCCTCATCAAGCTACATTAAATCATTTGCATTAAGAGTAAAAATGTATATTTAATGCTAAACAATATCATTCTATCCTTATATATGAATTGTCTATATTTTTTTTTCTCAATTATGCATAGCATAGATATTTCCCAATGCATAAACCTTCATAACATTACATGTACATAGATGATTAGACCACAAACATGACAAAAGATTTAGAAAAAAACAATAATATGAAATAACATTAAATAGATAATGAAAATTGTTATATAAAAATGTTTGATTGCTGAATTCCCAACAATTAATGATTGTCATGGGAGGCTTACATAATGAAAAGAGAATAACAATTGATGAAAGATAAAAATTGGAAGAATAATGGCATAAGTCAACTCCTATAGAGTGAATTCTTCTTTCATCCGTGCATTGAGTTTATTTCTAGCTTCCCATCTTTTTATTATCAAAATGTTGCTTAATTGGACTTTTTTTATATTAGTGACACGCTAAACTCATATCCTCAATCAATCTTTCAAGTTTTTAATATGTAATCCTAAGAAGAAAATACAACCAACACATTACAAATCAACTAATTTTAGTATTTATTGGATAAAACTTTATAAAAGCTAAATTTTTGTGTTTCAATCATAAAAAAATATTAAAAAAGAAAAAAAAAAGATAATCACTATAATTTAATTGCACAATTTATATATAAATAGTAATTATCGATAATTTATTTAAAAAATAATTTGTTTCAAAATATCTGATACAAGATATTTATCGGCCATACTAATCTTATTCGCTATTCAGTTCGACGTAACACGTGATTTCATATAAAAAATGTTGGACAGAAATAAGAAAATTCAGAATATATATATATATATATATATATATATATATATATATATATATATATATATTTTTTTATTAACACAATAAATAAAATTTTTTTTTTTTTTTAACGGAATAAGGCCACGAATGCTTCTTCGGTCGGTGGCTCTAAAAAAAGAAAAGAAAAACAGAGCAGGAGTAGGCAGAAGGTGCAAAAGTATCAATTGATGATCTCTTCTAATAATTTTCTCTCTCAAGTCTCATCCTCTTCATCTGTTATAATCATTTCATTGATGCTTCTTCTCAAGTTTGAATCTTGAATACCGAAAAAAAATTATGGGGTCAAAGTTTCCGATGACCCAGTTGGGGACATCGCCCAGGTATATGATTTCTCCCCACAGAGATTTATGTGTGTACAACAAGTATTCCAGAAGAATATTCTCAGAGAAAAAGTTCCCATTCAAGTTCGTGGCGCAGTCTTTAGGGGATAAATGGAAGCTAAATGACATAAGTACCGGTACGTTCTCTTGTTACTTTTTTGTTTTTTTTATCGGTAAATGTTAATGGTTTGGTTGTTAGTTTTTGTTAGAACAACTCGAGACCTTTCCCTCTTTTTTAACCATCCAACCAACGTTAGTTTAGTTACTTCTTATGCTCACACTTTTTAAGCTTCTGCCTTCTTGTTTTAGTCACAATCTTGTCTTTGAGTTTTTTTTGGGTAACCATGTTATTGGTACGGAGTATCCACTGGCTTTATCGATGGCTAATCTCCGTCAGGGAACCTGCCTATCCACCTTTAGTGGGGTTTTCCCCTCTCAATCACATTTTTTCCATCCACAAGACTTGAACCTGATACCTTGCTTATGGGGATCGAGTCCAGTACGACTCGGACCAACGACTTGCTGATTGTCTTTGAGGTTAAAAGAATATAACCTATGAAGCATGCACACCTTTCTTGTTCAAATTGTTACCGTGTTGGTCGGATACGTTTTCAACACCAACACCTTGTTTGACACTTGTATGACACCTCTTGTTAGGTGCCTAATTCAAAAGTTACTTTTTGTTGGTTTGAACAATTAAGCCATCACCTTTACACAACTAATACACTTGAAAAAACATAGAATATTGGTTTAAAAAGATGAATATACCATCATTTAGAAATTTTGTTATATGTTACTCACATTTCATTTAATTAGAATATCTCTGTTTGTGTGTGTATGCGGTGTCTCCGTGTCTTATATTTTAGACATTAGCCGTGTTGAAGTGTTCGTGTCAGAGTCCTTGCTTCATAGAATATAACATTTTTCCAAATTATAGTGTTTTTTTTCCTTTGTCTCTCTCATTCTGGCTGTTATTTTAATAAATTAAATTTTCCATTTCTTTTTCAAAGGTTCTATCCAAGAAAGATTGAATGTATTGATGTCGAGGACCCAAACTTTTTGGAATGAAGTTACTTTTCCACTTTCAAAACAAAGTAGGAAGCCTGATCCTGAAAATGATTGTGGATTTCAAGTTATGGAAGACATATTAATGATAGAGCAGACAATTGACCGTAGAACACCATGTGGGGTTCTTTCTCTAGCTGTTGTGATTTGTATTGAACAATTCAGCAGGTGAATACCAGTTAATCATTCTATTTTGGATGCAAATTTTTTTATATTGGTCCTTGGGCCAATGCATTCATCAAATGGAATTATATATTAATAGATTCAAGACTAAAGTATATAATTGAAGTGCTATATGATATATGTTTTTACTTTTGCACTTGAAATGCACAGTAAAATTATTTATTTGTTATCCCAAAATTACTGTAAAAGACAGTGTAATAAGAGAAGACACTAAATAATGTTTATTTTCTACTCTTCTTTTTGTTCTTTTGCGTTAAAATGTTTATTATATACTAATACTAATACTAATATACTAAATGGTTCTGATCATTTCTTTAGTTTCTTTTCTTAAACTGTTTTCTGCAATCCAAAAATATAGGGTGGTTCTTGCTAGCTATGAATTGAGTTATGACTGAGATACACAAGAACATAATTTTCAATTTATCATACTAAACATGTGGGTAAGCAGCTTTCATATTAAGGCTCATTACTTTTCTTTTGTATTTTTTGGTTTACTTAGGAGGTCTGATAGGGAAAAATCTGATTTATTATAATTATTTATTAGGAAGTCATTAGGCAGTTATTTTCATATTAATTTTGTATTAGGGAGTTATAGATTATGATGTGATAGTTATAGTGATATATAAGTAGTGTTTCAGAGTAAAAGGGAAATAAGATGATAGACTGTTATTCCTTGTGTTTTGAAGAAGGAAACTCTTTCTTAGGGGGAACCCTGTGTTTGTACTCAAGTAATTAATATTGACATAATAGAAGTAAGTAAATCTGGCTTAAAAGCCAAATTATTTATATCTTTATTCAGAATAGAGTATGTTTATTTCTTGAGTCCAACAAGGTCCCAACTCCCAACGCCCACAAGCCTGAGAAGGAGAGGGGAGGGGGGAGGGAATGGAATTACAACATCAAGCACACCCTCCTCTGGTGGTCTTAGAGGCCAGGGAATTTGCCATGTGAGCTATCAATTAGTTGGCATGTGTTGCTTTGTTTTTTTAATGTCAATGGAAAATTGAATCCTGGGAAGCACCATTAATGAGGGTCTTGTCTTTTATTTGTTTTGCTTGCTTGGTTGCTTCATGCCTAATTGATAAAGAAATTATTATTTGACCTTTTGAAAATAAGATATGCAGGATATTTGTTTTGCTTGCTTGCTTCATGCCTAACTGATAAAGAAATTATTATTTGACCTTTTGAAAATAAGATATGCAGGATGAATGGATTGACCGGGAAGAAAATGCAGAAAATTTTTAAAGCACTTGTGCCTGAATCTGTATATAATGATGCCCGTAATTTGGTTGAATATTGCTGCTTTAGATTTTTGTCAAGGGATGGTTCTGATATTCATCCTTCCCTCCAGGTATTGAAGACTCTGTTATTTGGATGATTTGTTAGAAACCATGTCTGATGTTCATTTTCTGTTTTGTTTTATCTAAGCTCATCATGGTCTCATCAAACATGCATGTGATTCATTTTTTGTTTTTTATTTGAAAGGTTGATTTACTGAACACAATTTTCTAAAAAAAATACTATTTCTTATTTCCTACTGATGCATTTTATTTTGCATCTGACCAACACCACTTCTCCTTGTGAACCCTCACTTCTTTCTTATAGTAGTCCATACCTAAGCCCTGCTCTTGTTTGATGAAGATTTGATTTATTTTTATTTTATTTCCTTCCAACAGTATAATATGGTGTTGTTTTGGAGTCAGTGGTCTTCAGTTTCACAAATGTCATTCAGCACTTTATCCCAACTATCTTGTGGTAAAGAAGTGTGCAACCTCCTCCAAAAGAAGGAAGCACACATATACTATGAAATAATTTTATGAAAAACTATTGTGAAAAACAATAAGTGGTTTTTGGGAAATTTGAATGGCCAAAAAAGCAGCAGTGACAGATGAATCCGAACTCAGTGGAGTTCTTTGTTTCACTTGTCCATTTAATTATCAAATACTATAATACTGAATAAACTTTATTATTTTATTTCCAAAAAATAAATGCAATGCTCATTGCTTTTGGACATGTCTATAGGACCCTGCATTCCAGAGGCTGATATTCATAACCATGCTTGCCTGGGAAAATCCTTACACTAATGACCTTTCCAGCAATGCAGAGAAGGCTTCTTTACAGGTTCACTTCTTTATATTTTTCCTTTGAATTCTCCCTCTAGTTTGTCCATTGAACTGCAACTCAAACTTTGAACTTTTAAAGGTAGTAGACATGACTAACTGGATAGTTCACTTATAAATTTAAACTATCCTCTCTGTTGCACCCCAAAAATAGGGTCCTCCCTCTTGTTAATGATTATCTAGGAAAATTTATTTCATCTCAATCTTCTGAATTCAGTCAATGATATCATGATAGAACATTGAAGGTGGGAGATATTTTGGTATAAGGATTTCCAGCTATTTTTTCATCATAATCATTACAGTTGTTTCTTTTTTCTTTATGATTTTGATAGATCACTTAATGTATGTAACTTATGTGGAGTTTCCAGAATAAACTTGTCACTGAGGAGGCTTTTGTTCGTATTGCTCCTGCAATCTCTGGTGTTGTTGACCGTCCCACAGTGCACAATCTTTTTAAGGCACTTGCTGGTGATCAAGAGGGAATTTCTGTGAGCTCGTGGCTGAATTACATTAATGAATTTGTCAAGTGAGTTTTTATTCATCTATTTGTCAATGATGTGATGATCTTAGGAGAAGACATCCTAGCAACATTTGTTTCTGACCCATAAGTTGTTGAAATATAAATGGCCTGTAATAATTAGCCAATCTCAATTGCTTCTAGTGCAGTAGGTATTCTCAATTTTTCTGGATAATTATTAGTACATGAAAGAATAGACAGAAAGAATGGAATTTCTTTTGGCATGATAAGGGGGAATTGTCATAATTCCATAAAAAAATATTTTCTGGTATGACATAACTTTTTTGCTGAACTTGTACTGATATTACTGCAGAGTGCGTCAAAAACTGATATCATATCAGATTCCAGAGTTTCCTCAACTTTCTAAGGAGAGAATTTTATGCATTGGTTCCAACAGTAAGCGGCCTGTTCTGAAATGGGGGAATAATATGGCCTGGCCTGGCAAGCTTACTCTTACTGATAAAGCAATCTATTTTGAGGTATTTTATGATTCTATGTATGGTTATATAATATACTATATCATAAGCTTTAGGATTTTCCCTATAGCAATACAAAAAGATCTGTAGATTTCTCTGTACAAAGCACAATTACTGCTCTTTATAATTTTTAGATATTGCTTATAGTGTCTTTAGTATGTGTAAGCATATTTTATGATTGAGGTGATGTGATTAAAAAAAATTAATATATCTGATTGTGTTGTTATTTGTTGGTGTTATGATACATAAGATTAATTTTTTTTCTAATATTCCTGGAACAGAACTGAATGCTTAAGCCTATAACAACCAAAAAATACATTTAACTTGTTGCAGCTTTAAGCCCATAATTTCCAATCTGTCTTGCCACAGAATCTCTTGTTATGAGATTTCCTTGACTTACCACGTCTTAGCCCCCAAGTTCTCCTAATGCAGAGTCAAAATAATCAAATTCAAGTATAATGAGTTTCTAGTTGTGCATATGAAAAATTGAATGTTTTAAGATTATGGCTTTAAAAAACTCCATGATCCTGCCAGTTTCAGACTGGTTCAGGAGTCAAGACCACCAATTTGATCAGTTTCTATAGGGCTCAAGGGCTGGCTTCCAGGTCACAGCCAAGACTCATGGAAATGAGGCTCTGCAGGCCGAGACTAGTCATAAATATATGACTGCATGTTACAGCAGTCAATGGTTGGCATCATCTTAACCTAGAATGATTATATTTGTATCATAACAGAATTAAATTACCGAAAGGCTGCTCATAGTCTCGTACAAACCCCAAGAAAACAATGTGGACAAGGGATTTTATCATTTTAAGTTTGAGGAGATTGTTACTTGTTAGTAATTAATCTTTGAGAGCTTATTAAGATAGTTATCCATTAGAGAATATTCACTGTAAGTAGGATTGATTATGCATGGCACTGACTGCGTTGCTTGCTTGCTTGCTAATGTGTGTAAAAGTGAACGGGTGATAGATTATAAATTAAAAGATTCTCTATAAAAAGAAAAGTAATCACCATCTTGTTTCAATGTTCCTTTTCAAATCTTTATTCCAGGCAGTTGGCATACTGGCAGAGAAGAGAGCCATGAGATTGGATCTTACGCATGACGGATTACAGGTAGAGAAGGCAAAGGTTGGGCCTTTAGGGTCTGCACTTTTTGACTCTGCTGTTTCTGTTTCTTCTGGCTCAGAGTGAGTAAGCTTCTTCAAGCATTTTTTATTAGTTATATCAAGTCTTGGATTTGTGGTTTATAATGTAAGAAAATTTGATGATCTAGCATGTTTTCTGATGTTCTTATTGAAAACTTAGGGTTTATAATTAATAAACTACTGCTTATCATGTATGTTCTTACCATATTAATGAAGATCAATTAGAGTAAGATTATGCTTTATAATTAATTTATTATTAAACTATTTATTCTGAGATCCTTAGTTCCAATACATGGAATTCTTTATAAATTCTAACTAACTGATAATGTATGTTTTCATTTTATTAATTCTCTTCTATATAAAATATTAATTGACTTACATGCCCATTTTAAACCTTGTGCATCCTTGTATTGACTCATGGAAGGAGAATTAACCAACTAAAATTCTACTAGATTTAGAAAGTCCTAGTTTCTACTTGCACAATTATTAAAACCTTGTTGTTCCCTTGAAATTGAGCTCCCTTCTTCAGCACATGGAACTCATCTTTATTACCAAAATCTCTCCAGGTAAAAAGATCAAGTCCAATTAAAGATTCTAGATATTCAGGTGATAAAAAGTTATAGAGAATATCAAACTCACCTTCCCCTTATCTCCTTTTCCCCATAAGAGGAGTGTGTATTAGGAGATGTGGGAGATTTTGATGTGTGGATACAATAGCTCATTTGTAAAGTGCTTTGCTGCATTTATCATTTTAAAATAATTTATGTTTCTGTTTCTATTAATTTCATACTTAGGTTGAATCCGTGGGTGCTGGAATTCATCGACTTAGGAGGCGAGATGAGGAGGGATGTTTGGCATGCATTTATAAATGAAGTCATCGCTTTACATAGGTTCATACGCGAGTATGGACCTGATGATTCTGATGAGTCATTGTTTAATGTATATGGAGCTTGCAAAGGAAAGCATAGAGCAACAACCACTGCTATAAATGGTATTGCTAGACTCCAAGTCCTTCAATATATGCGGAAGTTGCCTGATGATCCCACCAAGCTTGTTCAGTTCTCATATTTACCGAATGCACCACATGGTGACATTGTCCTCCAAACTTTAGCTGTTAATTATTGGGGAGGTCCACTAGTTACAGGATTTGTAAATACCCGGAATCAGCCAGAAACTCGACCTTCTGATGAAATAGCTGATAGCCGCAACCATGTATTTGATATTGATGGAAGTGTCTACTTGCAGAAGTGGATGAAATCTCCATCCTGGGGGTCTAGTACTTCCACTAGTTTTTGGAAGAACATTTCAGTAAAAGGTTTAATATTAAGTAAGAATCTTGTTGTGGCTGATTTATCACTCACAGAAAGAGCAGCAAAAATAAGCAAACAAAAGTACCACGTTGTGGAGAAGACTCAAGCCACCATTGATGCTGCAACTCTACAAGGCATACCCAGCAACATTGATCTTTTCAAGGTTGGATGCTTAACTTGATCTTGTCTTCTTTGATAATTTTAAGTAACTAGTAACTACTAGATTATGATTGTGGCAAGTTGGCAACATTCAAAGTTCAAAATTCAAATTACTGAAATTAGTAATCTATGCTCAATCTATATTATTGAAAAAAACCCAAGTCCCACATTGACTAGAGATGGTGTCAAGATAGAGTATATAAGTGGAAGACAACCGTCACTCTATGAGCTAACTTTTAGAGTTGAGTTAGGCCCAAACCAACATTCTAATATGGTATTAGAGCCTATCCTAGATCCATTCAAAGGACTGCCCACCATGTAATTCACGCACTAAGCCCAAAAGTGTCGGGGCGTGAAGGGATGTATTGGGAAAAATCCAAGTCCCACATTCACTAGAGATAGTACCAAGATAGAATACATAAGTGGAGGACAACCCTCACCTTATGAGCTAGCTTTTAGGGTTGAGTTAGGCCCAAACTAACATTCTAAGATGGTATTAGAGCCTATCCTTGATCCATTCAAAGGGTTGCTCACCATGTTATCCACACACCAAGCCCAAAAGTGTCTGGGCGTGAAGGGGGGTATTGGAAAAAATCCAAGTCCCGCATTGGCTAGAGATAGTGCCAAGATGGAATATATAAGTGGAGGACAACAAATTCTTGTGATTTGTTGTTACTATTATCTTTTCCACTAAATACTAGATATAATTGTGCCATGACTATCAGTATTAGGATTTAGAAATAGCTGCAATTTGTATAAGCACTGGGCAATAATATGTTATTTCATTTCATCCCTCTATATTTTTGGCAGTAAAAAAACCAGTGTTGAAAAGTTCTTACTAGCAGTGATCTTTCATGAAATTTCCTTTAATTTATGAGAAGACTTTGATCAAATCAATTTCTAAAAATATATAGTTTGTCTGCTAATTTCATAAAGCTATACAAGTAATAGAAAAACTATGGGTTCACTTTTTCCTGAATCATGACAACAGAATTTTTTCTTTTTTAAAGTGGCTGTAGTTGTCTGATGTTTGAAAATTGCAATCCAGTATGCAAAAACAAATTGTAATTGTTCGAAAGTTGTGCTATCTCTCATATAATTATAAATAATATGTTGTTCTACATTATGTTGGGATCATTTTTGTTAGCGTGCAGATTAATGATGTCATCCTGTTCAACCTACATGTTACCACACACAATTCTAGCCTTCTAAAAAAACAAAATAAAAATAAAATAAAATGGAGGAAATTACATTCTCCTCACCTGAGAAATACTTATATTACACTATCCTCCCCTCTTATCTTAAAATATACATTCTCTGTTCTTGAAAGATGAATGTGGGTTACATTTGAGTCCATTTTAATGTAAATGGGTATTTTGGAATTTTTTTCTCTCATTTATGCTTAACATGATTAATAACTAGTTTTAAATATCTACTTTACTTTCAACTTTGTGACCTTTAGAAGATGAAATAAAGATTAGAGGAAATTTTTAAGCTGATAATTGAGGAAACTTCATTATACTTTCTAAAATACTAAAATCAATAATAAGATGTTTATAAGGTAATGGTGACTCTAAAAGTTATATATTGCCTTTTTTTTTCCTTTTACAAGTATTGAATTGAACTTAATATATTGCATTGCTGATGTTAACTTTATTAACTCTTTCTTATATTCCAAATGACCTTTTAGTTTACTGTAGAAGTGTAGATCTAGTGTTCAGTTCATGGCATGAATCTTTATTAGCAATGTTGCCTTAGGCCATCATATTTGATTGCTTCTTTTAATCTTCTTGTTTTCTTTGAATGGGTTCCAAAAATCATAAGTTCTTAGACAGTGATCTTGTTCCTATGCAGGAGCTAGTGTTTCCTTTCACCTTGATTGTCAAAAACTTTGAAAAGCTTAGGCACTGGGAGGAGCCACACTTGACTGTTGCATTTCTTGGACTTACCTATACAATTATTTATAGGTAGATTCTCACCTCATTTTTTTATTATGCTATTGATGGTTGTTGTCTTCCCTGTCACAAGTCAGCCTGATGATCATATGGTAGTAGCAAGCTTTCTATTTTTCCTTCTGAAAGATAATTGCTTAAAATTTATTTATGGCTATTGATTAGTAGAGGTCAGTTTGCCATGGATAGAATGGTTTCATTGGTTTGTTTTTTCTTTTCTGTTAATTTATTTGGTAACAATTTTTCTCATTGTAGATTTATGAATTTATTTATTTTCCAACAATTTCAATTCATTAATTCCTAAATTTGGACCTGGGTTTGAGCTTAACTACTTGATCCATTTATCATATCCTGATGTAGCAATAGATTGTTGAAAGTATATTTCATATAGTAGAGGAAAAGTGGTTAAACGACAAAATGGCTGGGTTCTGTAGATGTGAAAACACTTAAGACTCCATTTCTGCATGCACCTGACTGTAATAACAACAGTTTAGACCTTCAGAAAATGTGGTGTACTTTCCAAGCTCTGAAACTTATATTCTTAGCAACATTGTGAACAATGAATCTCATGGCAAATAACATCTCTAAGAATGTTGTTTTTTACTGAGCTCAGTTGCATCATGTAATTCATGTAAATGACCTCACTTAGTGGAAAGCTTTTATTGTTTTTTTTTTTTAAACAGCGGAAAGCTTTTATTGTTGTTGGTAGTGATCAATGAGTATAAGTCTTGATAGATACCAAGTTAGTTTTGGTAATTCGTTTTGAAGTCTTTGTCAGTAGTAAGGATGGATAATTTTATGGGGATATACCATATTTCCAGTGGTGATGTGGAGGAAAAATGCCTGATTATCATGGAAAAATTTATGACATTCTACTTACAGAAACGGTTTCATTGTTTACATTCTTGGGGTTTAAAATCTTTTGGTTGGTGATATATGGCTTCCTTAGAGGACCATGCTTTGGACAACATATTTATAGCATATGTGTATTGCAAACTAATTGATGATCTAGCTAATTGTTTGTGCCCCTTTTCCTTCATGCTGTTATTATTTTTTGAGCTGATGTTTTAATTTTCCTTTCCAGAAACCTGCTGTCATATATGTTTCCCGTGATGTTGATGATTTTGGCAGTTGGCATGCTGACAATCAGGGCCCTTAAAGAGCAAGGCCGCCTTGGTCGATCTTTTGGTGAAGTCACAATACGTGACCAGCCACCATCTAATACTATACAAAAGATTATTGCTGTAAAAGATGCCATGCGTGATGTCGAGAATTTAATGCAGCAAGTGAATGTCTCCCTCCTCAAAATACGTTCTATTTTACTTTCTGGCCATCCACAGGTATGAGCATTCAACCATGTTCTTTAATATGATCTGACACTTTGGGAGGGTTTATATTATTTTGATCTTTATTCCTGTCTTAGAGGATGTTTAATATGATTACCTACATCATTGACTACTGAGGTTGCACTGGTGCTGATATCTTTTGCAACCATTCTCCTCATTGTCCCGTTCAAGTACATTTTTTCCTTTCTTCTCTTTGATATGTTCACAAGGGAGCTCGAGTTTCGGAGAGAAATGGTTAAGAAGTTCAGAAAATTTCTGAGAGAGAGGTGGCATACGGTTCCTGCTGTCCCCGTGTCAATTTTACCATTTGAAAATGAAGAATCCAGATCAGGAATTTACTTAAAGGAAATTGAGGATCAATCAAAATCACAAGGAAATCAGAGCAGTGGAAAGTCCAGATAGTTAGTGATACCATTTTCAGTGTTACTTACAGATGTTGTAAATATGTAAATTTTGTTTCAATTTTTTGTAAAGAAAAATAGGAAGCTTTGGATTTGTTATACGGAATACTTGAGCTGGGTAGTATTCAGTTTTAACTTTTCTTCTAATTTTGAAACCGTCCTCAATGTTGGTTCTCATTGAAAAAAATATACGATTAATTACAACAGAGAATTTCTAATTTACATGGCTGGTTTTGTAGAGACTTTTTAGGCATCCTCGAATAAATTTATGTTTCATTCAATAGAAGTCAATGAAGCAACAAAAGCCAAAAAAAGAAAATTACAAAAAATAGGAACCAGTCAAGTGTAACATTAAGAAGACCTTCAACATACATAATTTGCTAGAACGTGGTCCATGAAGTGAACATGTATACCAATGGGAACATGAATGGCTTTATAAGTTTTGGATTCATTGCATGCAACCGTCTTGCCATGATAGGAGCATACTGTTTGATTCCTGCATTCAAAAAGATTATTAACAAGAATTATGTTATAGTTAAGATGAGGACTAATTAAGAGGATAAACACACTGTCACGCCCTCACCTTATGTCTCCAGCATTTTAATTCCCTTTTTCTCTCCAAGTTCATGGCCACTAGGTCTTAAACAAAGCCACAACGCCCTCACCAAGAACTCTCACTCAGCCTCCACCATTTCAACAAGCAAAACCGCAAGCCACCACCAAACAGTCACATCCAAGTCTCATTCTCATGGTGCTTCTTCATAAGGCACTATTGCATGCAAACTTTTTCCCTGGCTGTGTATGGACTAAGAAGTCTAATTTCTAGATATAATATAAGAATCAAAACATAAAAATAGTATAAGGACTAAATAATTAATATTAACCGTTATAAAATAAATTGCCTTTGCTGGCCTAGGGTCCTGTACTGGATCTGCCAGGCTTCTCTTTCCTTAACCGAGACTAGAATTAAAAATCATAACTTTTAAACGTAACAAAACTATAAAAACATGGAACATGTACTTAAACATGTCATTATAGCGCTCACCTCCGTCGCCTGAATCTCCTCCGGTGGCTCCCACATCAGTATCACCCACTCTTGAACCGGATTTGGTTCAACCAGTCACTTCACAGCATTATAAATTAAAAAATAAAATAAAAAACAATTTAAAATTATAACACAACTTAAAATTAAAAAAAACATTGTTATCTATAAATTAAAATAGCTATACGGATTAGACATAATTATGAACATGACACAAGTTAGTACATTAATAAATATATATGCATGTATATTGTTCCTACAACTTAAAATTCCTGGATCCGTCCATGACTGCAACATGACAAAATTATGTCTATGCTTCCACCCAAACTGTATAAGTCTAATAATTATGATGTTTAAGGTTTTTAAGTTTATATATTTCTTTGTATGTAATCTGAGTGCATTGTAATGTGTGAGGTGAAGCTGCCTATAACTGAGATTTAAGTTGTCATTTTCTTATTCCAGTTCAACCATCATGTGGACATCCAAAGGGTGTTGAAGGGTGGACCGTGGAGTTTCGATAAGCATCTCTTAATCCTTGGGGATGACTCGATTTTTCATAGATAAATGTAACTAATATATCTCCTTCAAAAAGTATTTCACCATAATGGAAAGAAGGTGAGAGCCCTAATCAAGTGTCTTTGTTTGAAGTTCCGTTCTTAGTCCAAATACATGATTTACAAGTTGGCTTCATGTCAATCCCAAGTTGTTGGTCAGAATATTGGAAACTACATGGGGGAATTTCTTGACTATGATGAGAAGAATAGCAGCAACGCTTAGCTGCATTGGTTCTTTGTACTGCATGTATTGTATTCGCCACTTGAAGGTCTCGAAGATTTGCCAGTTGGACCATCGTCGTTTGTTTTGAGTGCAAAAAAAAGGAAGAAAAAAAATGGAAAGAAAAAATAGGGTTAATTGTATTTTAAAATATAAAAGAAACTGAAATTACATAACATTCCTTTAATTGAAATTGATCTAAGATAAAATAAGATTGTTTTTTTTGTCCGAACTGAAATTACATAGCAGATCACACACACACACACACACACATATATATATTATCTCTTTTGGGCCGAATACTCTTATTAATAGAATTTATGTTTATACTGCATTTTCTTAAGGTGACAAGATACATACATATGCATCCCTATATATTTTGTCAGTAAAAAATGAGAACTGAGAAGTTTTCTTACTAGCAGTGTGAACTTTCATGATATTTCATGAGAAGACTTTGATCGAATCATTTTCTAAAAAATATTATGCTAATTTCATAAAAGTATACAAGTAATTAATTAATAGAAAAACGAAATTATGGATTCACTTTTTCCCTAATCATGACAACAGATTATTTTTCTTTTTTAAAGTGGCTGGAGTTGTCTGATGTTTGAATATTGCAATCCAATATGCAAAAATAAATTATAAATAATCTGTTGTTCTACATTATCTTGGGATCATTTTGTCAGTGTGCAGATAAATGATGTCATCCTGTTCAACCTAGCTAGATGGTACCACACAATTCCAGCCTTCTATAGAAACAAAATAAAATAGAGCAAATTACAATCTCCTCACTTGAGAAATGCTTATATTACACTCTCTTCCTCCTCTTATATTAAATATACCTTCTCTGATCTGTTTGGCAATTGCCATTGCCATTCTTGTCAATCAAAGTTGCAGCATATTCTAGCCCATATCAATTCCACTCATCCAACAGCAGCTAGCTTTGTGCACTGTCGTTGAATTTCGCCAGGATTCATGAATTAATGCTTCCCCACTGAAGTTCTCACTCTGTAAAGTTGTAAACACATTTAATTTCCAAATGGAAGTTTATAATTGTTATATACACATGAATTCAAATAGGAAGATCAATAGTTGATCAAACTTGGGCTATTGTGTGTATACATAGAAACAACATCACTTATGCAGAGTCAAGCAAATGATTCGATCGGGACATAATAATCACATAAATGCTTTATTTGTGTCACACGGGTTGACTACAGATAAATAGGTTAAAAAGTGAAGAAAATAAATAACAGCAAAGATGAAGGTGAATTTAAGAAGTGCACTGTAAGGATTAACTAGCCATCCTCCGCTGATAGTGTCAATTACATTGTCTGACATTTGACGTGCATGGAATGGGAGAAAAGACTGGATTTATGTGCAGGATGAGGATTGGACGATTCGTATATATATCATCTCAGTAAATATTCAACTTAAAATATACACATTTAAAATATAAATTGTTTGATCTTCGTATTGAACATTCATTCCAAATTTATGGATGTGTGAATGCATGAAATTTATTTCCGAAATGATGTCTCGTAGAGAATTTAGTAATACTATTTGTTTTTGCAAGTTATTCTCACGCTTAGCAAAAAAAATTAATGAACTTATTTTTGAAATAAGTAAATAAGAATATGTCGACAATTAAATTTTATTACTTTAATAATGTCATAGTTCACTTTAAATCAAATAAGCATGAATTACATTTGGTTTACGATGGATTTAAGATAAGAAATAGTTTAAAAAATATATAAGTTATAAATATTAAAAATTTGAAGAAGAAATGATATAAAAAAGATTTTATGAAATGTGACATTAGGGTTTGAAGAGTAAAAATTCAAAATTTTGTTTTGTAGATGGAATTCGTTTTATGGTTTATAAGTTTTGGATAGATAACTTCAGGCTTATATTAGTCATGAGTTGAGAACGAAAAACACTTAATTTAAAACCTCCTTTAATATCTACAATAATATCATATATTTAATTTCATCTAAAATAGTCCGCATTTAAGTCTAACTATTAACTTACAAACTAATTCGTTTAACACCTGAATTATGCATATTGAGTTAAAAAAGACCCACATTCATATTAGCTTACAAACCAATTCGTTTAACACCTTGAGTTATGCATATATTGAGTTAAAAAAGACACACAATTATATTAAGAGACTCATGGTCCACACATAGATAGTAAGTGAATTTTTTTCCAACTACAAAAATTAAGGTCTTTGATTCTTTGGTGAGATTTCAAGATATTTTTACAAGTTTCGATTCAAATAATCGATTATGAGATTTATCTTTAATCTGATACATAGTTATACTCTATTATCTCTCCCAAAAGTGTATTGTACTAAGATTAAATTTAGTTATTCTCTTACAAATTTAACGTGTGTTATCAACCCAACTACACTCATTAGATAATTTTCTATTGACCTAAACCATATGCTATATATATTTATTGAACTCTAATATAAATTAAATGACTTGATACCTTTTCAAACACTAGTTGTGAGGCAATATAATTATCAACAGACAACAATACGAGTTGGTCCACATACAATTGTACCAATTGTTCTCACAATTCAATCATAATTATAATAGCATATGCATGCACCGAAAGAACAGTTTCTTTGAGCTAGTCTTATGCAAGCCAAGACTCATACAAATTAAAGGATTAAACATTAATTGTGCAATGCACACGCCGATCAGTCCGCAGTTGTAGATGATTCACGTTGCGCTTTGTTATCTGTTGAGGAACATGTGATTGATCCCGGATCTGTATCCGTCTTATTAAGAAGAATGGCTCCAAGTCCTATCTCATTTGTGGGTATGAAGTTGTTCACGTTATCCACCAATACACTCTCTTCTTCTAGTTCTAGGGATGACTCATTATTTGATTGCCTTTCCCATCGATACAAACGCAAAAGCTGCTTATGAAATTTCTCCATTGGTGTCATCTGCTTGTACACCACCCGTGACCGTTTCCTTCTCGGGATCTTGTTCCAAAAATCTGAATTTGTCCCACCTAAGCAAAATAAATTCATTAAAGCTTCTAATGATTAGATATAGATATATAAAAGTTTTAATGAAATAGTTACCTAGCTCCTGCAATGTAATTATTTAATCAATATGAAACAATTACTGACTATATAGTTAATAAATGTAGCTTACAAATTTCTATTAATGACCCACGATGAGCATGGTATGGTAGAGAGGGCAAAGCTATTCTTGTGGATTTCGAGAGTTTGATTTTGGGGAACAAATATGTGACATGAATTTGCATGAAAGTGTTGATGAGAGAATCGTCTTACTGAAAAGTTTATAAAGAAAAATCTAAATTGACATGAATGTGAAATTTGTCAATAATTACGCCTCTTCCTATAAATACTAATTCATTTTTTTCATATAGTAGTATTGCATGTGTATGGAATCATATATAGAACCCAATCGATCGATGATAGAAATTGAGATGAAAATGGCTACCTGGTGCTCTGTTATATGATGGAAATTAAAATGGGGTTAGCTTATCGCTGTTTCCATTACCTGTCGTAAGTGGAACATTTTGTAACTGAATTGAGAAGGTGTCTTTTCAACTTGTATCGTGATCCACAAGCATTACACAACACTGGTTTATCAGTTGGTCCATTACGCCAAAAGTGGAGTAGCTGTTTAAATTATGTTAATTACCTAGGGATGTCAATACAAGGAAGGAAGAAATAGATTCACAAGTGGGTTTATTTTACAGAAGATTCATAAGTGCTTAATTAGCTAGGAACTATTAATATGGTATATATCAAATTAAAATAAAAAAGGAACTAATAATATGGTGTTTCCTATAATAAAAGTTTTCGGTTTATTAGGAATCTTTTTTTTTGTTGAGCTTGTTTGGAATCTAAATTTTTTCCGTGTTTGATCTATTATTTAAATTATAAACATTTCACGGAAACATTGTGTTTCAGTACCAAGGTTAATTTCTCCAAAACTGTTCTTTTTAATTGGAAATTATTGGAATCGAAGTTTCTTGATTTAAAAAAAAAGAATTGATAAAGAAGAAGAAGTTTTGTTATCGTAAAAATATAATATTATTTTTATTATATCATTTAATATAGAAAATAATTAATTTAAATATGATTTGGTTTCTATATTTTTGTTCAGTTCACAATTTGGTCTCTTATTTCAAAGTAGAGATATTTTATCTATTTTTTTAAAATTGAAATTTTGATCTAATTCTTAATTTTACTATATTTAATTATTTCTTTTATTTATTATATTAATTTTAATTAATGAAATTATTTATTGATGGTAACCGAAACCAATTACGTTTAGGATTCCATTGGATCAAAATATAATAGATAAAATGTTGGTAAAATTGAAGATTAAACAAAATTGTGAATTTTCTAGGAAACCAAATATCTCTTTTTTAAGATGGGATGACCAAAATTACAAATTGAGTAAAATAGGAAGACCACAATTGTATTTAAGTTTAAATCATTAAAGCTTATGAAAATGGTTTATATAAACTAAATGTGAAAAACTTTCATTCCAATAAACACATTAATATTTTCAACGAATATTTATGACCAATAAAAAAAATATATTAATCATGGTTTATGAATAGGGATGTTAGCGGATACGGATCATCCATGAATTAGAATTAACCTAAACTAGTTTGGGTTCAATATTTTTGTGTTTAAGTCAAATCCGAATCAACCCCTTTAAATTTGTTGAGTTTTAGGTTGAGTCATGAATTTTAATATATTGAATCAGTTCATTAACCCGTTAATTTGTATTAAATTATTATTTATAATATATATATATATATATATATATATATATATATCTATATATTTAAATTTAAAAAAATTAATTACTATTATTATTAGACTTAATAACTAAAAGTGATATTGTCTCTTTTTTCCTCGATTCTCACAATTTCACTCGTTTACTCTTATGAGATTAGGGTTTCAACTCCCATCTTTTGTCTGTCACTATTCATTGAGTTGCAACTCGTAACCGCACCTCGACTATGTCAGAACTCGAAAACACACCAAAATCGTACGACACAAGTTAACTTATAAAAAATATTGGATTTTAAATGCATTAGCAAACATATTTTAATATTTTGAGATGTTAATCCAACTCAAATCATTTGCAAATGGGTTAGTTTGAGTTGAGTTTTAATTTTTTTTCTTGAAAAATTGATCCAAACCAACTATTTTAATTTGATTGGATTGAATAAGGGTTTAATCAAATTCAACCCAAACCAACCCACATACTCCTCTATTTATGAGATTCATGATTTCCAAAAATCAAGAAATCATGAATTTTCAAACATGAAAAAAAAAATCTTCTACCAACCCCCCCTATATTCTAAACAACTTCTAAAAAAATATTGTACACATATTTTTTTAATTTCAATAAATTTAAAACATATAAAATAAATAAAATGGACATTATTTATTCAAATCATAAATAAATTAAAATTAGGGTAAGGAAATTTTTTAATAATAAAAATTTGCAGTAAAAAAATAATAAAAAATATTTAAGAGTATAAATAAATGAGATTTGAAAGAGAGAGAGAAAAAAAAGAAAATTTAAGATATACAATTAAAAAATTTAAAAAGCTTTTTTTTACAATTCAGCTTGAGTTTATTAAAATTCAATATGATAGTAAATTAGTCGGAGGTGTCGGAAATTACTCGTTTATATTTAACAGTAACGGTTCTAGCTTATATTTTTTACATAATATATATATAAAAGAGAAAATGTGTCTTTGTTAATATCTTTTTTCTTTTAAAATTTATAAGTGATAATGATCAATCGTATTATTATTAATATTTTCTTTATCATTCTCTTTATGTTAAAATATTAATAATGGCATTCTTTTTTCTTAAACTGACTCTCTCATGTCTAAGTTATTTTTTATATTTATCTTTCTTTGGAAATAATTTATTTTTAAATATATTTTTCATTATGTCATTAACTAAGTTTTCTTTGTCAAATGCAAATATTTATGTTAATATTTATTATATTGAGCAAAACATTTATTTTGAGCAAATCCCAAAATTTATTATATTGCATTTTATTAATACTTTTTATAAATATAAAAATGCAAACATTTATGTTAATATTTATTATATTGAGCAAACATTTATGTTGAGCAAATCCCAAAATTTTATATTACATTTTAATCGTTTCAACTCTTTTAGTATTTAATTAAATAGTTATTATATTTTGTACATGTTGGTTTTTCTTCTTTCTTACCTCTATTTCATTTTTCCTGTTACATCATTTCTCATATCTATCATTATCTTTTTCTCTCTATCTTGTTTTTTTTTCACACATCCGCTCAGAAAAAAAAATCCAAAGTGTCCATCAACTTTATTAATAAATAATTTTCATTTAAAACTGGACTAATCACTAATTTAACATAATTTTTCCTTCGTATTATATTTTTCATTTACAAAACTTGAACTCGACACTTAAGAAATCTAAATTTAATTTTAATTGAATCAATGACATGTTTATATATTCACACACAAAAATGACATTTTATACACTCCAAAATCATTTTAGAGGGTAGGATTAACTTTTTCTTACTTAATATTTTTTAAAATTCTCTTTTATTTTCAATTTTTTTAAGAGAAATGATGTATTGACCCATTCACTTGATTTGATTGAGAAAATGTTTTAAAATATAATATACAATAAAATCTAACAAAATTCTCAACAACCACAGAAAGAGATTGAGGACTTACAATTAATTCTGCAATGAAAACATGGACCTTTCTTCACCATGAGTGACTGCTTTGTTCTCCAACTAAAACAACTAATGGGAATAATATGTTAGAAGGCTATCTTCATAACTTAAAAACAATTTAAGGTGATAGAAAAATGATATATTATTAGAATAGCATTCCAACGATAAGTAATTGGATTAAGCAAGTAAGTAGTAACACTTTAGTAACAATTAAGTCAATGATAATTACATGAATACATAAAATTCAAAAAGAAAAATCATACACTGTGTTTGTCCTTGCAAGGCTTCTTCACTTTACTCTTTTGCTTTCTCCCTCTTTTTGTCTTTCTTTCTCTCCCACTTCAAATGTATAATTTGTATCCAAATTGTTATGTGGCTCTATATATATTTTTCTTTCAAAATAGACAAATATCAATAATTTACCTTATTTGGAAAAACTTTCTTTTATATCTTGTGAAATTTGGTAATTAAGTGCGTGTTGAAAAATTAGATACATAAAAAACATAGTGCTAAACGGTAGGAATGGATTTTTTTCGTAAGATCTGACTAATAAGCACGTGATATTTTCAATTAAAAAAAGAAAAACGAATAAGAAAGAAATTTCATTCACAAGTGAAAAAAGGGATTTAACAACGGGTTAATTTCTGATTTTGCATTGTTTGTTAAATAATTGAATGTAAAAAAATGATAATAATTTTATAACATTTACAGAACATTAATATTTTTATTCATAAACAAGATAATAAATCACTAAAATTTTTATAGCTTAGCAAAAAAACAACACTAACGATTTTATATTGGTTGTAATTTAATCGAGATAAAAAATAATAATTTTTATGTTAATAAAATTTGTAACCGATATAAAAAAAACAGTTTACATCGATTGCAGCCCCTTTTCTCTTGCTTCATTTTTCAATTCCACACTCGAACCAAACAAATTCCTTCACCTCCAGACTCCAGTCTCCAAAGAACTCTCTCTCCCTTCTCCCTCGTCTCTTATGGACATGCTAGCTTTATATTTAGACATGTTTTAGGATTAAAAACTAACACGAGAGAGGATAACTCAATATGTTTATCAATTGCCACAAATAAAGTTTTAACTATTTACTCATTTTTTTTCATTGGTTATGCTTTGAAAGTAGGGATTGTTGGTGTTTCTTTTCCAATAAATTTCTAGGTTCTTTTAACACAATTCTTTCAAAATAACAAAAAAAAAATTCAACAATTTGTCCAACATATATCTCTCCTGTTCTTTAATGTAAACTTTAATACATCTGTCTTTAAATATAACACTTTTTAACTAATTTACATCTATTAGGAAATTTAATTGATTTAATTAATAGTACTAATTAATATTAGGAGTATTATTTTTTGAACATTGTCTTTATTACTATTAGGCTTATCATCACACTTTTTACTTACTTATTTTTCACTTAATTAATTAATATGTATCTGTCATTTCCTTTAATTCTTATAAGAGAAAAAATGAATTATTCTATTAATTTATTAGTTATAACCCGTGCGATCGCAAGGGTATATATTGTGTTTTATTTATCACTTTTTAATTTATCATATTTTATTAATATATTATTTATTTATTTATATACTTTCAATTTTTCGTACTATGACTTTATAAGATTACCATATTGATATCATAACTTTGTAAGAAATTCTTATTGATAAGTGAAGGAAGAAAACAAAAAGGGAGAAAATATTTAATTTCACTAAATACGTTTAAATTATCTTACACTATTCAATATAAAAAAAGGTATACAAGTCGGAGCAACTCTTCCTCCTTTTATCCTCCTCAGCAAACGTAAAATGTAGATAAAACAATATCATAAAAACTATAGCAAGCAAAAGCTACAAAAACAAATACAATGTATAAGTAAGATTGTGATAACTAAACTCATTATATACCAATTGAAGACAAAAACACATAAATCTTAATATATAATATGATAATATTTATTGTAAAATAATTAAAGATAGTTTAGTAAAATATAATACAAAGAAAATTTGAGAAATACAATAATTTTGGTAATAATACCGATGACTTGTGACTTGTGAGTGTGATCAGAACAAAACATGGGCTTGGAATTAGGTTTAGCCAAGACATTACTTTTCTTGAAGGATGCACCAAAAGTCGACAAACAAAACGAGAAGAGAGACATAAAAAATGACATTGAAGGTCCAAAACGAGGATGATGGAGTAGAACTGCATGATCTGAACGTTAATGACAAGCTTCTTCCACTTTGATGCATGGGAGAGGGTGAGAGGAGGCAGCCAAGGGCCATGATGAAGGAGAGGAGTACTAGGGAGATGTTGTAGAGGGCTAAGATGGTTTTCAGAATTCATGATGGGGAGAATGAAGGTGGAGATGATGGTCAAAGAGAGGAGCGGTAAGTGGTGAGGATATTTGAGTAAATTTAATGAAAAAAATAAAAAGGAAAAAATATTTAGTAATTGGTTTAATCTCACTTTTGATCCATTATGTTTCTCAATTATTTCATTTTAGTATATTAAGTTTTAAAATGAAAATTTTCATTGATCCTTTATATTTTCTACATGCATCATTTTAGTCTCTTTTTTTCTTTAATTTTGTTAGAAACTTTAATGTTATATTAAATTTTAAATTTTAAAATGATTTAATACTACTTTTGACCAATTATATTTTTCAATTGTTTTAATTTATTACATTATCTTTTATATTTTTATAATATATCATTTTGATCTTTTTTTTAAAATTTTGTTAGAAATATTATTCATCAGTGTTTTAAATTTTAACATAGTGACAACTAATTATGATCACTGTTTTTTATTTAAAAAAATAAAAATCATTAGGTAAATTAAGAAAAAATAAATTTAAAACTCTAAACAACAACAACCTTCACTTTTATATATTATTATTATTATTATTATTCAAATTTAATAACAATAATAACTTTCTCCTTTATTCATTCTATATCTTAATATCGATCTAAAAAGACAATTATTCTATCCCTATTTCCATCTATCCTTATTTCCATTTTCACCACAATCTATTTACATAAATGAGACGAAATTGTCATTTCACCTAAGAAGAACAACCTTCTCAACGTCGGAGGGTTGTCCGTTTTGGATGTGTAAGGTAAAAATACAATACAATCTATTTCAAAAACCCCAAAAATAATAATTTAGAAATTATACAACTATCATATTATATATATATATATAAAGTTAAACTTAAAATCATTGGTTCTAAGTTCTAACAATATTTTCTCTTTTGCTTTTTTAAGAAAAATGGAATTGAACACGAACGTACCAAAAATTAAATTGAAATATAACATTTTCTCCTCTCTTTTTTTGAAAATGATATAGCACACTATTAAGGATATGACTCATGAGTTGGAGTATAAATTTGATAAAATTTGAATAAATATAACAAGACTTATAATTATATTAAAATTGATAAATATTTATTTTCGTCCTTAAATGTGTAGAGCGCTGACAAATTCATTTTTGAAAGATGAAAATCCAAATTTTAGTTCCCTGAAAGTGAAAAAAGTACGACAAATTCATCCATTCATTAACTTTCGTAAGTTATAATTAATGAAAGAACATACATAGCACATTCAAGGACAAATTTGTTAGTGTTCTACACATTTAGGAACGAAAATAACTATTTATTCAAAATATAATTCAATCTTCATATTCATTCTTTTTTTAAATGTTACAAACGTAACATTACAATAAACATTTAAAAAAAAATTATGAAAGTAAACATAAGTTAAAACAAATATAATAATAAAGGTAATATTGATTAATTAACATAATTTGTCTATTATAAAATAATAAGCATAATATTATTGTAATGTTATATTTGTAATATTATGTTTATTAATTAATATTATATTTATTATTATGTTTATTTTAATTTATGTTTGTTTTCCTATTTTTTAAGTGTTTATTGTAATATTATGTTTGCAACAATTAGAAAATGGAAGAAATAAAGATTAAATTATATTTAGGATAAATAAACATTTTGGTCCCTGAATTTGTAGAACACTCATAAATTCGTACATGAATATGTCACATAGATTTGAAATTTAATAGATGATAAATTTATCGCACTTTTTGAAAACGAAGCTGTGAAGACTTTACATATTCAAAGATAAAAATAATTATTTATCCTATTAAAATTGATTATTTTACTAAGATAATTCAACATAGAAAATTTTAGTGAAAATCAAATTTGATCGAGCTCACAATACTCTACTTTGATCTTAAAACTGATCCAAACACACACAAACCAACTGATTAAAAGTTGAATCCCTTGAATTGTAAGGAAAAAAAATGAAAGAAAATCAAAATGACATGCAATGTAAGCATTATTATCTTGTAATAATCGTTTAACAAGGAGGAAAAAGAAAACATAGTCATTGAATTCCAATGAATCATTTTCTCTCAGAAGATAACGTATGCTACCAATGAAACGGGCGAGGAATTCATGAGTCCTTATTAAGAGTGCGTTTCTTAGCATAACTCTTGAGATGAAAATCAACAAAGAGGGCCAAAAGAGAGGCATTAAAAACCGCATTGAAGCACCAGCCCCAAATCCCGGAGCATCCAGACCCGGATCCGGAGAAGTGGTAGTGGAGCATGAGACCCGAAATTGCGAAGCTGAAGACGAACTGGATGATCTGGCAGTCGGTGACGGCGCGCTTCCAGGAGGGGCGGATGCCGAGGGCGCTGAGGAAGTAGTAACCGTACATGATGACGTGGACGGAGGCGTTGGTGAGGAGCGCGACGGGGAAGAGGGACTGGGAGGTTTGGAGCCAGAGGTAGCACATGAGGAGGACGGTGGCGTGGTGGTACACGTGGAGGAAGGAGAGGCGTCGGATGGAGCGGGAGAGGACGATGAAGAGCGTGTCGAGGAATTCGAGGATTTTGGAGAGGTAGAAGATGTAGGCCCAGAAGAAGAGGGGCCCGGTGGGCTTGGTGTGGGGTGGGAAGCAGACGGCCCAGCGGAGGTGAGGGGTGTGGGTGAGGAGGGTGAGGGAGCAGCCCAGGACCATGAGGAGGGAGAGGAGGAGGAGGAGGAGGTTGTGGAGGGCGGTGATGGGCTTCAGGAGGCGGTGTGGGAAGGGTGGGAGAGGGAGGAGAGTGAGGAGGAGAGTGAGGGAGAGGTAGGTGAGGATGGAGAGACTAAGGAAGAGAGGGGAGGAGAAAGGGGTGTGAGGAGGCTTCCATGAGAACTTCAAGATGCTGGGATGGTATACCAGCCACCATTCCACTGCGGACATCAAACTCATTCTGGATAGATTGAGATGGAGTGGGAGGGAACTAACCTAGTATGGATATTTAATTCAAGGCTCAATAGAAAAATTCATTCCCCACAGCATAGTATCATAAGGTGATAAATTGAAAAGTTCATCACTGAATAAAAAGTACACCACATTGGTGATGTTGAAAAATTTGTAAAACTATTTTTTTATTATAAATTATAATATTTAAGACTAATTTAATATTAAGGTGTATTTTTTAGAACTAATTTAATATTAATTTATAAAGTTTATAAATTAATTTATCGTTAAATTATCTATATAATTAATTTGTCACACTTTTAATATATTAAGAAATTAAATTTAAATTTTTTATCTTTTATAATCAATTTGTTCACGTCTTAGACTAAATTTAATTATTTATCCCTAATTCAATATCATTAATTATCTACATAATTAATTTGTTACACTTTTTATTGATTCATAAACTAAATTTAAATTTTTACGTTTTAAAAATCAATTTATAGAATGAATTTAGATTGCATTTTACTACTGCTACTCCTACAGGAGAGGGTCATCGTTATAATACCTCCTGCCCAATTTTGTCTCTACCTAATATCCAGCCAAATCACCATGAGAGAATACAGCTAATGGTCGAGATTTTTGTTGGAGAGAACTTCCCTGGAACCGTGTTGTTCAATTTAAATTAGGATAAGGAATCGTAAATTCGTAATTAATAAAGATGGAAAAAAAATGTGGGAACATTGGCTAAAAAGGTGTCTGATTCTATCTTTCGAAATGCTTCTCTCATTTCTCATTTGACTTGCATTTATATACAAATATATGACCAAATTTGTTAATGCATCTATCTGGCTGATTTTTAATTGTTTTATTGATATTATGTTCTCACTGACAGGAACAATAGACAAAAATAAACACTGACTCGAGATAAAAGAGTATAAGAACTATATTTTGAGTCTCAATATAAGAATTACTAACAAAATTTAAAAACAAAACCCTCAATGTGATGAAAAATCTTGGTCCACTAATTACCCCCCGGACTTGGTGAAGCAGCCAGTAAACCACAAATGACCTCCAGAAGAAGCAAGCGGCAAAATTGGACTATGACCACGTTTACATCTGAAGATACTAAGCAGAACCTGCTGCCACCTTCTTCCGAACAATCCTTTTCCGGCGAGCTTTAGGGGCTGAAGATTCTGAACCAGACCCGTCTGCATTCCTTTGTTTGATGCCTAGGAGCCCAAGCCCAGAAACAACTGCATTCTTTGATATAAACCATTTTGAGGATGACTTTCCTACATTCTCAGAAGTCCTGTTATAAACTTTCAAGAGGTCATCCGACTGAGCCAGTGGATCTGCCTCAACTCCAAGCCAGGCACGCTTAGAAGTCTCTCCTAATTGAACATTCAAGACCCTGCATAAAATTCAGAATAAACGCTAAAAAAACAGCTTCTATAAAATGTTTTCCTCCCTTACCATATAAAACTATTGGTAACTTGTGCTAAAACAAGAGGTAAAACAAATTCAACATTATTGATCAACAACTCATTTGATAGGAAAAAAAAGCACCACCTGAATGCTGTGCTGAAGAACAAGGCAACTCCAATGACGTCAAAATGGGTCCTCATCGCTCTATCAAACCCACATAACAGTTGATATCTCAGGTTAGCATAAATTCCGAGAAAAGCACCATAACCAAGAGCATTACTGCTCACACTTGGGACTGTCACAGATAATCTGCAGACAATTCAGGAACAACATATGCAAAGGTAAATTAATATAGCACTCCTAATTTAACCAGCCATGGGTAAAACTATAGGATTAAACAATTAAATGAATTGAATGCTATTGAACGTAAGTTGGGTTTCAACCCTGCTAACCTTCCCTCCTTTTTACTAGCCAAAGAGTTTGACAAAGCACCCTGTACTGCACCACCACTCAAACCAACCATGCACAACTCAGCAGCCTTGAACAAAAAGCATTGAATTCTCTTTTGCAAGTCAAATTCCCTAAGTGGATAGCTCTTTTCAAATATGTTGTTTGGAAGCTTCTGCAATGTATTTTGTAAATCAAACCGAAAAGTATTCCCATATGATCGACAAGGAGCAAGGGACCACACAACTAGTGCATTGCATGCTGCTGCTGTCATCACGTTTATAAGTGCAAGATCCCACTCCTGCTTTATCCTATAGTCAAAATGAAGTTAACAATTAGTACTCTAATTCATCATTAAGAACACCAGACAAACTTCGAATCATTTTAAATCCATAACACACCTATCTTTCCGATTTTTTATCTCCCACCACAATGAGCAACCTACTGTTGCAGCCTCCTCCAATAGAAAGCTATACAAGAATGCAGGATCTGCAAGCAACCTGCACAATAAAAGATGTATATATGAGATAGTAGTATATACAAATACACTCCAGAAAGAAAGGTAAAAGCTCAATAGATTTGATGGGGCATGAGGGGGGGAAGAAAAAAAACAATACAGCACTCTTCTAGGTGCAAAAGTACTTGTCCAATTCATCAAACTCAAAGTCTCTCTAAAATAAAATTATTATTAATCAGGACCAAAACTGCATTAGGTTCAAAATGACTGTCTCTATGGTATAGACCAACAAACTCCGATCCAAATTGAAATCTACCTAATTACCAGAATTAAAATAAAATTAAAATCCTAATGATTCAGAAGAAAAAATATGAGGGTAAATGTGAGGCGGCAATAGATTCTAAATTTTCTTGTATTAGAATAAAATAATTTAAGACAACCAAGGCATAATTGAAATTACCTGCCAATGAAAGACCTCGATAGTGCTTGGGGCAGAGTTCGGGAAATAAACCTACTGGTGGTTGGCCTGGCATTGATTGCAAGAAATTTTACCATTTGAGCTGAGCTAACCAACCCCTGAAAGCAAAAAATTTCAGTCAGTACCCTATGCTTAACAGCCTAAACAAGTAAAAATAACCTAAAAAACATGTTACCATTTCATAAGCTTGCCGAAGCCCAGCAGGCAAATCCATCATAGTCTTTTGCCACTCATTTAACACAGCATCCACAAATTTTCGGTCAAATAGCTTCAACAAATACAGAATGAATTTCATTTCTTTAGGAAAAATCAAATTAAAGCAATAAAAAGTTGTACGTTTCATAAAGGGGTAAAAAAACCCTATGCTTGTATAAAATAAATACATAATATTTCTAACCTCTTCAAAAAGTATCCGTCTCCTAAACAAGCCCCCCTCATCTCCCTCATCACCATCATCGAAGTCATCAAAGTAATCGTCATCGTCCCCATCATCATCACCTCCATCACCACCACCATGATTGATTTTCTTTCCGATATCTCCCCCACCTCCCCCAATGTCTAGCTGCAAACAAAAGCATGAAAATGAATTTCCAAATAGGCAAATACTGACAACAAGTGAAGTCAGCTACATGGGCTACACAATGCCATTGGGCTCACTTAAAAAATAATATTTTCAGGAACATTATGGAATTTCCAAATACTAATTTGCTAATAAAAACATAAATGAAAAGGCACCACCGACCCAGTACATACATAGGTCTCATGCAAAGAATACTGAAATCTAGAGACAGAATTAAAACCAAACATTAAGATTAAACTAAAATAAGGAGATATAAGGTTGGTCTAGTAGTGAAGGGAGAAGGGAAGGAGGGAGAGGTCGCGGGTAGCAATACTAACAACTAACATTTGCCGAGAAAAAAAGAAGAAGAGAAAAGTAAATAAGATAATTTTATTATGCATTGATAAGTTTAGAAGGAAATGTTAATGTTACCTCGGGGCTAGACCTAGTTTGCTTTTGCGACATATCGAGTTTGGATTTCTCCAAGGTAACGGCACCGAAGGCACCATACTGGCCGCCCTTCATGGAAATGGAAGGGAGTTGGGAAGCGACGGGCGTGTGAAAGCAACGTTCCAAGTGAACGGTGGAGTCAGTTTCGACGTGGGCGGTGATTTTGAAGTCTGTGAAGGAATAGACGCGGACAACACAGCGTCTGCGACGGAGCATGGGAAGCATGGGAATGGGGTTAGGGGACGAATTGAACCCCACACCCACATGGTTAACCTTGAATTGAGACAGTGCCGGAAGCATGATTGATTTGAATGGGAAAAAGAAACCCTAATCTAATAGGAAGAGGAATTTCTTCTTCTATGAACAAAATGCTTTCATGACTTTGATTGTAGTGCGAGAGAGAGAGAGGAGCGAAGGGGAGGGGGCTGAGAGGCGATGAAATGAACAAGAGGAGAATAGATAAACCAAACGGCAACCCAATCCAAAACCCAATTCTATTTCTAACCCACTGAGTTCACTCGCCTTCACTCGCCACTCACCACTCACCACTCGGCCGCCTTCACCCTCCCTTAATCATTGTCCACAATTTTTCTTATACATGCAATCTTTCAAATAATTTCATTTTTTTATTTTGTACCACACTAATTAGAATCTTAGGTTTCTTATTTCCTCCTTAAAAGTTATTTCTCATAAATTTAATATATATTGTTAACTTAACTATACAGATTAGATAATTTCATTTTAGGTCTTCACCTTAACGAAACAAATAGTTCATATTTTAAACCAATATTTTGACAGTTTAGAATAGTTAGTTTTTTTTTAATTGATAAAAGATAATTATTATTTTTGACTATGAAAGTATAATTCTTTTAAAAATATATTTAGAATTGATTTATTTTCAGAAAACAAAATCATGAGTTGTTAATATTGAAAAAATGGAATACTTTCGTTTTTTTCTCGAATCAATTCAAAATCATTTTAATTATAATATTATGGCAATTTAATTGTTTAAGTTTATTTAAAGCCTTTAATAAATTTTTTAAAGTTTAAACAAATTGATACTATATTATATCTTTTATGATATTTTTTATATTTTTAAACAAATCTTATTTTATATATAAATTAAATGTCCGAATTATTATAAAAATTAAAAAATCTTCGTGCGTCCTTATAGGAATATGTTACTGTTTTGAATTACAAAATAGGACATTAATGTTATAAGTTAGAAACTTGAACATTAAAAAAAAGATAAATTAGAAAATGTAACATTATATTGATTGAAGTCATTAGCGAAGATTAATCTATTTTTTTATAAAACAAAGATTTATCTTTACATATACTTACAAATAATGGATCACATCTTGACCTATGGTAGACTTGTTTTTTTGTTACACTAAGATAGAATATTATTTTCTATGAGAAGCCTTGGACCATGTTTAATTTACTTGTCATCTTATAAATTATAAATTAAATGTTCGAATTAGTACAAATTTTAAAAATCTTCGTGCGTTATAGGAATATGTTACTATTTTGAATTGCAAAAATAGGACATTAATGTAATAAGTTGGAAAATTGAACATAAAAATGTAACATTTTTTTATTAAACTCAATAACGAAGATTATTAATCTTTACACACACTTATGAATAATGGATCACATCTTGACCCATAGTAAATTATTTTATTGCTACACTAAGATGATAGAATATTATCCTCTATGAGAAGGCTTGTACTGTATTTAATTTATTTCTCACCTTATAAATTCCGTCAATGCATTGTATCATGTAAGCATTTAATATACATTATTATTATGGTAAAATTCTTACTGACTTGCGTGTTATAGTAATTTTGAATATACATATTCATTCTTCACAATGTCTCGTCCTTGTTAGATAGACTACCAAATTAAAAAAATCTCATAACTTTGTTTACTCATAGATTTCCATTCAACACCATTAGACCTTAACCAAATCAATAATTAAAATAAACTCATCTACTTAGTCCATCTAAGATTTACTTGCTGGTTGAAGAAAGAAAAAATAAAAAAAAAAGTGAATTCAAATCTTTTCATCTAATATTTTAATAAAACTAATAACTAATGCTTATCAATATAAAAAAAGTACCTCAAACACATTAACTTAGTACAATTTTAAACAAATAAAAAAAATTAGTCCCTTTCATATTAAGCGTAGTCGTACATTTAAATATTCTTACTTCTATTAATTAAGGGTTATTTAGATGTGTCATAATTGTGTTTTAAAGGCCATTAAAGAGAGTGATAGTGCTCCTTTTTAAAAAGGATAAATAGATTATTTTATTTATTATTTCTTTTCTTCACTTTTTAATATAATCAAACAATTAAAAATAAATAAATTTATTTTATTTTATTTTCATAATTCTATTATTCTAAATAGTAACTTTTTTCTATTTCAAATTCTTTAAATTCTCTTTCTTTACTATTTATCCCCTTTCAATTTCATCTTCTATAGAAATGAAGTGTTAGTGTCTCTGCCTAAATTCGTTACACGTACGTACTTAATAAGTAATTGAGTTAACTTTTTTAAGTTTAAAAGTTATTTTAAAATCAAGGATAAAATATAAAAAAAGGGTTTTTAATTTAAAATTAAAGTTATTTGATAATTTTTACAAGTTTATTTTTTTACCAATAAATTCTCATATAATTATCAAATACGCAAGTCTCTTGAAAACAATTATTTGGAGTGTATATTCTTACATCTTATGCAGTCAATTTTTTTTTATTACATCTTATGATTAAAAAACATTAAAAACTTTTTAAATTAAAAAATCCTTCTAAAAATCTATTTGATCAAATTCTTTCTTTAAAAAATATTTTAAAAAAACTAAACAAGTTAAATCAAATACTTCCTTACTTTGCATCTAGCTAGGTCTGCCCATCAAGAAAAGCTGCTGGGTGTTATCCATTAAAATAAGGTATATTGTATCACATAGAAACCCTCAAGGAAACCAAAAGTGCTGCATGTGTGTAACTTGCCATTATCATTCAAGCATCCTTTTTGCCTTGTGAGGAGGAGAAACAGTTTACGAACATAAGCAAGAAAGCATGTCATGCATTAGATGATTAACCAAAAAAGCAGAGATCAATATCCATATGTAGCAACGTAGGCAAAGGAATCACTTTCTTGTGGCTCCAATCCAAGGCCATCATATCCCTCTCATGAAAACAAGCACATATAATAGTTCCACGTTCTATCTATCTTAATTCCTTCTTCCTCCAAACACAACAACCTTTTCATCATCTCAAATTCTCAATCCACGCATGTCGCTGACAGGCCGTCCTCGTGTTGTTGTTAACGGGGTTTGAAGAACGAGAACTTTCCACAATTTCTGGTGCCTATATTGCCAGAGAACCGTGAGAATACCCTATATTACAAACAATGATGATGGTTTTACTTCTACGTGCCCCTATTGCTTCCACCAACTGCGTTATGAGCTTGATATCTCAAGGCCAAGGCTTCTCATGAACGTGCCAAATAACTTAGAGCCTTCACCAGCTACTCAACTATTGCATAACTTGGCTCTTATTCTTGATCCACCTCTTAGGAGGCAAAACAACCATTTGATCAACACAATCCCATATTGGGAAACAGAAAATTATGAAGATGGTTCAAATTCATCAAATCCTCATCAGGCTTGGATTACACTTCGATTTCCAAGGCCAACTCGTGTACCTAGGCCTATTTCTAATGACACTGATGATCATGATGACACCCTTTTTGAGAATAATACACTATTAGATGACTTCATTGATGGGGTGATTCAGAACAATAATAATAGACCAGGGCCACCTCCAGCAGCATCTTCAGCCATTGCAGCATTGCCAATGGTGAAGCTGACACAAACACATTTGGCAAGTGACCCCAATTGCCCAATTTGCAAAGATGAATTTTTGCTTGACATGGATGCTAGAGAGTTGCCATGCAAGCATTTCTACCATTCTGACTGCATCCTCCCTTGGCTGCGCATGCACAACACTTGCCCTGTGTGTCGCTATGAGCTACAAGGTGTTACTAGTGCTAATAATGCTAATTACTACCGTTTACAAAATGATGATGAAAATGCTGCAAGCAGCTTGGTCTGGATTTGGAACCAACTGGCTTCGTTCAGGCCTACCCGTTCTGTTCTAGATTGGACACTGTCCTACTTTAATTTCCAAGAAAATGATGTTCGTGTTCGTAGGGGTAATGTCAAAATCTAAGGCTAAAACATGCCAATGTTTCATTTATAATCTTAAGGCTTGAAACATTGTTTAATTATTTTTAGTCTTTACAAAAAAATAAAAGTTTACGGTACAGAAAAATATTATATTTCCGAGATCAGGTTGTTCCAGTACATAATCTTATGTTTTAATTTAAGTAAAAAGATTAATAATATATTATACAGATGATTGGTCAGGGGCTACAAAATCTCAGACCGTATAATAATTTGTTGTTACCTTAGTTGCAAGTTTTAAAGGCTGACAAAGGTGTTATATATGAACCTGCAGGTAGCTCTTGGTGGCGAGCATTGTTCGTTATATAGCTTCATCTGTGAGATCTTTCATACTCATGAAACCTGGTTTATCATATTAGAATTATTCCACTTGGTTAATATTAAGCAGGTAAAATTTCAAGAACACGGATGGAATTTATACTCAAGATCTCGAAGGCCACTTCTGGTGCATGTGCCCACAAGTTATTATTATGATCATAAAAACATTATTTCTTGGTGAACAACAACATTTCAAAATGAGATCTTCACTTGTGTCTTCATCGATTTTTATTTATTCTTTACTCTCCCTCTCTCTTATCTATATAAATACATAGTTTTTTACTTTCTGTGCCCAAAATCTCTTGAATGTGAATGTTTGCGGTAATTCCTTTGCTAATATGAGGATACCCCATATTTCTTTGGGGCATTTTATGCAAATTATGATTTCAATAAAATTATGCAGCCAAGATAAAAGGCAAAAAGAATGTAGCCTAGCAAGAAAAACCATTAGAAATAAATTTATTGAGAAAAAATCCATCATATAATTTGTGAGTATACATATGAAAAACTACACCGCACATGTGATGCCGTGCATAAATATTTATTAGATTGTTTTCTATATTGTGTGAAATGAAATGATAACATCATTCATGCATATAGGGCATATATCCCCACGTTTTTTAGATTTTTTTTCCCGTTTGATATTATTTGCTTGTAAAGTTTATTTATTAGAAAACTTCTCACAGAAATGCAAGCAAAACTTTATGGTTTGTAAGTAAACCTTTATTAAATTCGGGAATACAAGTTAGTTTAATGGTAAAGGAAGTAGAAAAAGTTTACAGGATTTTTTTTTCTAACAAAAACTAGGAATATTAACTTTTTAACATTTATCCGTAATTTTTTTTATTAAAATCTGAAGTCGAAAAAAAAATAAAGGAAGAAAAGAGAAGAAAATGGCACAAGCAAACATAAATACTTGAGTCTTCTCTGTGGAAAAGTTGTTGTGTGTTAAGTGTGAAATGTACAGAATGGTAGGACTGAATGTGCCTCAGCCATTTCTGTCACCAGTTTGCAAGACGGCACCTTACCCACTTGATCTCATCGCCACTTACGCGTACCTCCACTTCGGCCACCTTCTCCGCCGCCGCGCAACCCACCATCTCTGCATTGGGGTTTTTCTTCACTCCTGTTTCAAGGTCCCTTTTCAATTTTCATTTATCTATTCCACTTAATTGCAAAATTTGGGACTTGGGTTTGGTTCAAATTTTCAAGTTATTTTTCTTTTCCTCATTTGTCTTATGGGAACTGATTGAAATGGATGTCACAAGTACCATGTCGTTTAAAAAGGGTTTATTAGTTTGTAGAATTTCGCTTATTATGATCATGTGACGTAGTTGATCTTCTTGTTACTGGATTCATGCTACTTTGAATGCTGATTGATAATTTGAATATGAAATAGGTTTTGGTGTTTTAAGATGTGTACTCAATTTTTTCTTGTTTGAACTTGCTCCATTCTGGTTGATGAGGCTTTCTCTTGTGGCTTGTCAGTCTTCTTTTTTATATTTTTTGGTTTATATGAATTTGGATATTGTAATGGTCTGAACTCAAGGAGTTAGAGGAAAGATCAACAAAGGTTGACGTGGGTTCGATTGCCGCTGCCGATGTGAGAAACTTGTTGGTGGGTAATCTGTAAGCACCTCTGTAAGTGCTTTTTGAGACTTGAGGCCTGTCATGGCCCTAGTGAGTCCCGAGACCCAACTCACCCAAACTTTTCTTAACCCAAAAAATAAGAAGAAAGATCAACAATGATGGATGCATAGAGGATTCCGGCAAGCGGCAGCGGTCTCCGACAAGGTGTGGAGCGGAACCTTCAATCACCTACACAAACACTTTGATGCTAAAGCCAGAGAGTGTATAAGATTTGTCAAAATAAAACTCAGATTACCTGTAGGTATGAAATGCCTTATATATTAGTAGTTTGGCAAGTGAAGCAGTCATGTATACATGTGGGCCTCAGGCCATGTGGCAAACCCAGAAAGGGGTCCACAACAGTCAATGTTGCTTAGAATAAGTAATGTTGACTTAAGATATAAAACAATCTTTAAATATTACGTCCATAACGATCAGAATTTGGTTTTTAACTGAGCCTAATGACATCGTGTAATTCATGTAGTCAACTTCACCTAGTAGAATAAGGTTGTTGTGTTGTATGAATTTGAGCATGGGGTCTCTTCTTTTGATGTTGCGGACTTGTGGTAGTATTCCCTGACTCCATTGTCCCCTTTGCTGAACAGAAACTCGCTCCTTTAACTCACATGTTTAGATTTAATGATAAGTGGTGTCAAAGATGCCTTCAACTCAATGGGTTGAACTATCTTCAACTGTCAACTGGTGATTTGACTTCCTCATGTTCAACTAGTTTCTCTTTCTTTAATGGGGGAGGAGATGGAGGCCGCCGCTTTGGAAAGGCTGGGATGTCCAACTCCAAGATGTCGGGAAAAGATCCAGTTAATGGAAGGAAATGAACAGAAATTCTCCTTGCTGCCAATGTTTTGCGAGTAAATTAGCATATCATGTTTATGACTTTAATGTCTGCATTTTGCTGTAAGCCTGTAAATTCTAGCAGTGTACAGTCGTTGTTGGTTCTTTATGTTGCTGTTTCTACTTTTACTAGCTGATGTTTTTCCAAATTTATATATAACTTGGTAAGATGGCTTATTATTTACTAATTACTTGCACAGATTTTATATTGCACAACTTGCAACCCAAGGCAAGCTATTACTGTGGGGAGCAAAGGTAACTTTGCAGTTAAGAATCTGAATACATGTCCGAAATGTTGTGGAGTCTTTACTTGTATGCTCTGTATGTTAACAGATAAATTGTCTAATTGACAAAGGACAACTTTGGAGACTTGCCACGTCTTCCTTTTTGCATGCCAACATCGGACACCTTTTGGTCGGATTCTAGTTAATTGTTTGAAGTTTGTTTTGTTATGCCTGGTTTGCTTAGATCTTAAATTACTACAAATTCTCTGCAGATAAATTGTTATTCCTTGAATTCAGTTGGTCCTACTGTGGAGAGCTTCAGTGGCCCTTGGCGATTTCTTGCAGTTTACTTTATCTCTGCAATTGCAAGTGACTGCTCATATTCTCTCTACCATAGCCAATGATATTGCTTACCTCCAAGTATTGTAATTCCATAATTTTTTAGAAAATCAGGTTCTGCTACGAGTTATTGGTTTTGCAGAATGCCTGCAGTAGGTGCATCAGGAGCAATTTTTGACTAGTAAGTTATTTCATTATTTTATTTGTCACAAATTTGCCCTACCATCTGCCTTATGTGTGTGCTTAGTGCTACACTTATATATTTACATATATGACCTAAATTGAAACTAAAAGGTAGGCAATCCAATTTGTAGGTTTGACTGAATTTACATGCTTGGTTCTGAATGTTGATGTTCCTTTCATAATATCTCCCTCTTTATTTCCAAGAACCTTCACTCTATCTCCACCTTAAAAGGTTAGGGTAAAATAATATAGTTGATAATTTGACACAATGGGATGATTATTGAAGAACCTGAAGGGAGCACCCTTCTAGCCTTCTAGCCCTTTATTCTCCTTCCCCTGACACTTTTTCTTATTTATTTTTTTCACAACACCCATCTCTCCCAAATGCTTGTCTTGATCTGAAAATGGCCATATAGAGAAGGTAGAAAGCTGGCATGTTACTCTTTTTCTATATTATCTTTTATTTCCGATGAGCTATAATGATTCAGGTTGGATCAGTTGCCGTATTTGTATTGAGGCGCAAAGACCTTGTGGGAGGTGGTAAAAAAGATTTACACCACATAGCCCAAGTAATTGGCCTCAATATGGTAAGTGTCTTCATTCCTTGTGTTAGCAGAACTGAAAGCTTTCTAGTGTCTCCAAACTATAGGAGATTTACACAGTTCTCAGGTGAATGATGTTATTTCGTCTAATGCCCTTTGGATTGAGTTATTGCTAGGGTTCCCTTAGTTAAGGTTCTCTGATCACTTCTGATTCTGCTAAATTGTTGTTTTTACATTTCTTCTTAATTAACCAGGAAGGAACAGAGTTTTTACCAGAATTTGTTGTACAAATCTGCCTGTATATTGATGTGTTATATGCTTCAGTAGGCAATGTGTGTTGGGGAAGGTAGTGTTGTGCATGCAATGTTATGTGGGGAACTTTTTCTGCTTATATCACCACTCTGTGACTGACTGGTAGAAGGGCTATGTTGCCGTGGCCTACTTTTCTCGTTCTTGTGTTCTAAATTGTAATGGTACAAGCATTTCTCGTGCAGGTTATTGGGCTATTATCCACTGGGATTGACAACTGGGGACATGTAAGTATAACATTTTGTAAGAGACAATCTTTTGCAAGTTAACGAGTGCATCAATAGTTAATTTTTTTTAAGGCCCTCAGATTTCATGTGCTTTGTTCGTTTGTTTGGCAACAGTTATTGAATATACAAACGTAGGGTATACTCCATTCACTTTCAAAAACTTGGCATGACCACTGATGGTTCTAAATTTCGGTTCATAACTGAATATATTCATCAGTGGTATTATTATATTTCTTGTATTACTATCTTATTTAGTAAGTAGTTCAATTTCAATAACAAAACCATCTTAACCTGTGGCTACTTTCTTTTCTATTGCTAGCACTTCCTTTAACATATTATATTTCAGTTAGGAGGGTTGGTTGGTGGAGTTGCTGCATCATGGCTTATTGGACCGGCATGGAAACATGAATCCACATCAAGGGATGGAAGAAGACTTTTCATGGACGGGGCATAAGACCGTGTTATTTTATATTTAAGTCTGGCGGGGGCATAAGTCCGTGTTATTTTCTACTTGAGCCTGGCGGGGGCATAAGA
>CM023948.1:4403553-4413934 GCA_013407115.1 Glycine latifolia | reverse complement strand
CCGTGTTATTTTATATTTAGCCTGACGGGGGCATAAGACCGTGTTATTTTATATTTAGCCTGGCGGGGGCATAAGACCGTGTTATTTTATATTTAGCCTGGCGGGGGCATAAGTCCGTGTTATTTTATATTGAAGCCTGGCGGGGGCATAAGTCTGTGTTATTTTATATTTTGCCTGGCGGGGCTTAAGACCGTGTTATCTTATATTTTGCCTAGAAGAAGAGCTTGCATTACTTGATGATTATGTTGTATATTTGTGTGTTGTATAGATGATATGAATTGAACTGCGTGCTGTGTAGATGATGTGATTTGAATAAAGTGTGGATCATGCCTGTCTCTTAGTTTATGAATGATATTATGACCATGTGAGTATATATATTCTTTTATATATGTTTTTATTTAAACTATGTTTATCATAAACTTACCCTATGGTTGTGTCTGTGGTTGACACCTGTGATGACCCCAATTTATTTGGGCGAGCAGAGGAACAGGAAAACATAAGCTGTAGATGATATTGGAGAGGGGTGATAAAGAAGATTTGATGAACTGTATGCTGTAATTTGTAAAGTTCTGTGGCATGTACATTGTGTTAGATCATCTGTATACTATTTTGGATACTGTAATTTGGGACTGTATCAAGGACTGTATTATTATAAATTAACCGTGGTGAGGAAAAATTGTTTATATTACGAACGAATCATAAAAGTTGCAAACAATTTGCAAGCAAAGCGAAAAGAATTTTCATGAACTTTATACTAATCATTGCTCGTTGTTTATTGGTAAAATGATTCACTGCTGTGAGCTTCTCTTAAAATACTTACTTAAGATTGTGGGGTTGTAGTACTAGTACCTGACACGTCTGAATTATTTTGTATACTTCAATAACCTTCACACCGGGACATTGTATTTGTAAATTGTATTTATGTAATTGGTATCCTTCATTTTCCCTCTTAGATTGTGGATTACGTTGCCATTTCAATTGTTGCACTAAGTTGGAGTTGGGAGGCTCATCCTCGTTAGTGGCCTAAGAAATGGCACATCGGTCATGATGTTGTCATGTTGACAAACTTGTTTTTTTTTTTCTACTTCTTCCGGTTATTGGTTGGCTATAACTTTTTTTTACAGCTATAACATTTTTAATACCTTATTGTTAATGTCTTGTCTTAATGTATGTTTTTTTTTCAAACAAAATTAAACTCCCGTATTACCTCATTTCATAATATTGTGCCAAGTGAAAATTGTTAATTTTATTTTTTTCATGTCGCTATTTACTATTATAAATCTAAAGAATTTTTATCAATTAAAGTTATGGTTTATATGACAATTCGAGGTTACAACCAGTTTTTTTATTTATTGTATTGAGTAAACTGTTAATTTGGTTATTCAAGTATTACTTTCACTCTTTTAAATAGTTCTTAGAATAATAAAATTAATTATAATCAAAGCGGTCTAGTTCTGATTGAGTACGATATATGAATGATTGAGTGTTGTAAATTTTTTGGTATATATTTAATTTTTACGAATCAAAAAAGAATAATAAAATTATATAACTATTTCTTAAAGTATTAAATATCTAAACCAAACGGGAAAATATTTAAATTAAAAAAAAGGTAAATAGCCAAACAAGGGTGAGATACATTCATATTTTGACGACGAATTTAATTATTTATTTTAAAAAATATGATTTCTTAAAAATGAAAAAAAGTAAAAAATATGAAACGGTTAGCTCAAGCCCCAAGGTACAGATGGTGCAATGCGGAGTGGAGTTATATCAAGTCACAAGTCCAAACTAGAACTGAAGGGGAAAGAAAACAAATATTCGCCACATCTTCATCCCTTCAGCGACGGCGCATGCTTCCAGTTCCTCTTCTCACCGTCGTCACTGTGAGTTATTCTTTTCTTCTCACTCACACACACACACAAACCTCTTCAAGGTATCATCAGTTTTGATTCATATTGCATCTACCTAGTTGTACTTTCCACGGTGTTTGGTTGTAGAGTGATAGAGGAATGGGACGAAGAAGAATGCACACTAAATCCATCACACTTGTTCCCATCCCCAACGCCCATTGTGATACATTTTAAACCCTTCCAACTTCCATACTGAGGAATATATCTTACGGTTACGTCACATAAACCCTATTTGGGAAGGGGGGGAAAACAACTAAAAAATGATGGGTTAACTTGTTTCTCCTTCTCAAGACTTTTTATTACTTTGTCCCTCATTAGGAAATTACAAATTATAAATTAATATATTCCTAAATTGTATAGTAGTAGTAAATGCTCTCTGCTGTTTCAGGTGAATGTGAATCCACACCACTCATGGATTTGAGAGGAAATCTTAGTTACAAGAGAAGCTCTCTCACTGTCAAACCGGTGAGTAATGATAGGGATAGTGATAGGAAGTTTCTCATTGACTTCATCGTCACTACTTATTTGGGACCTGATGTCAAGTCTCATAATCCAAGATTTTCTGTTATTCGAAGACTAATCGCCGGATCTCCACCCTATATCTCGAGTGATTTGGGACCTTCGTATGTTAGCATTTCTTTCTTGGAGAGATTGTATTATTATCTCCTCAGAGATGCTTCCCCTGACCTAGTCTTGGATATCAATATGTTCCATATGTATCTAAAGGGGAAATTAGTTTTGCCCACTTCTGACTTTGTTACCCAGGAATATAGTCAGCACTTCACCGGCTTTTTCCCTTTGGATCTGCATCAACAGATATGGTATCCTGATAGCTTCAGAGTTGTTAAAGGGGTTGTTTTAGTTGACGATCCTTCTACGTCGTGCATCAAAGAGGAGGATTTAAATAGATTCAGGTCTTTAACTGGTGTCAGAACTTTCAAGTTGAATCTAAGTGAATGTCAATGTTTTCAACTTGATCGTCGATCAAGCAAGGAAGGTGGTGATAATTGCATGAACAAAATGCCAGAGACTTTTCCAAATGGGGGATGCCAATCAGAAAAACTTCAACAAGAGCGCAAGAGGAAGTATATTGAGGATACACCGCTAATGCCAGAATTTCCCGATGTCCTCCCTACAAAACATAATGCCAAGGTAGAACCTTCCAAGAAAAAGTGCAAATCTGACAGGCCAACATTCATGCGCCTTATCTCTATTCCTGACATCGATGACTGCAATGGAGATTCTTCTCTTATTTTAAAAGGGACAGCCAGAAGAGGGCCATTTGGTCCATCTGTTGGTGTTGTAGACATCGGTATTAGTAAAGTGGCATATCTATTCCGAGTTTCCTTACCAGGGGTCAAGAAAGATTTCAGTATGTTTCTCCTCTTTTTATTTACCCAGGTTTCTTTTTCCAGTCTTTTTATTGTCTTTAATTATCTGTTGGAAGGGGGTTCTTATTCAATTTATCAGAAATGGAAATGATCCCTTTATGCATTATACTATAGAGATTTTTGTATCTTTGCCAGAAGTCATGAATATTAATGGGCTACTTGTAGCCGGCTATTGTTATGGGATCATAGTTGTTCTGTCAGTAAAGAATTCATTTATTTGGGCAATTTTCTGAGGAGTGTTGTTGAGAACTGCAAAGAATACTTAGCTCCTTACACAAATAGGATAAGCCTAGGTAGTGAAGATCATACAAGCTGGTAATATCGTGAATACTTTAGTATTGGTGATAACAGCTATTCATATTTTAGTATTGGTGCAGAAGTGTAAAACAAAAGACAGTGATGTGCTCTGCAATTGTGACCATTTTCAAATGCATGCGTCTTCGAGGTCCTTTAACTAGTATTTGCCTCAATTCATCCTCTTTGTCTGGTTCTTGTTTTAGAAAATCCATCAATCTTTATCTAATGATAAATTCATAACTCCTGTAACCTGTACACATGCTTTTCATTAAGATTTTTTATTAGTTATATTTTTAACGAGTTATCGTCATACTTTGTAGCAGGTCAGTTCAGTTGTGATATTGAATCTGATGGGAGGGTTCAGGTCAGAGGGGTGCTAACTGGTGGAAGTACTATAACGAAACAATCACGTGTTTTTCACATGAAAATTAGGCAGTTATGCTCTCCTGGACCATTCACACTTTCATTCAGTCTTCCGGGACCTGTTGATCCAAGACTCTTCGCACCTAACTTCAGGCCTGATGGCATTTTTGAAGGAGTTGTAATCAAGCAGTAGTTAACGGGCAAGAGTTGGGTATCTTAGCTTCTGTAAGTAGTTCTAGATTTCCCAAAGAGTGAGAGGAACCAAGATATTTTTTCTTTGTGAGAAGTGAGAAGCCAGATTACTTCAGATGCTAAATTGAGAACGAACTACTAGTTTTGTTCATGTAATTATTAAGGAAATAGAATGATCTAGTTAGTTTAGTTAACTAAAGAGTTCGCATGTGGATGAAAGGAAGCATTGATTTTTCTTTAATTAAAGGGGTGAATGTGTAACTGGGTAGTGAGATTGGAATTGCTAAATATCATCTTAATCATCTGTGACTCTGAACCTCTCTCGCTGCAAAAGTAGCACCGTAAAAAGTCGATGGGAAAAATATTGATTGAATTTAATAAACTTTTATGCCGCCAAATCTTTCACATTTACACACAAACTAATAAGAAAAAAAATACAGAACATGATTTGATTACAGCACAAAAATTGATAGTATATGTTTTTGTCTTATTTGTAAATTACATTTATATTACTGTTAAAAAATTACATTTATATTTGCATTTGAAATAGTGCTATCTGCATATATTTAGGACATCATCAAGTCATTGTTCTTCACCCAGTCCCATCACCAAATGCTTTCGAGTGTGAGGAGAATGTGGTCAGCCTTTCATTCCACATCACGCTTTAAAACCACAGCCTGCCTCTTAAATTAATTATAGCCTATTTGGTTAACATGAGGCCCAAAAAACAATCAACACTTACAATAACTTACTATTTTCTTCACGTATCTTATGATGTGTAAGGTTTTCTTTTAAGGTAACATGTTTAAGGTTATTATACATAGATTAATAAATACTTAATGGAATAAAAAATGTTATATTTAAACTAAAATGTCTATTTAACACTTGATCTTTGATACTTATACCACTAATAGTGGATATTAAATTAGAGTATATTTGGGGGAAAAACATTAATTAGATTTTGAAATTCTAAAAGAAAATCAATTGTTTCGGGATAAAAATAGAAAGTTAAAACATAAGATATGGAAAATAGTACGTTGTTTGGTAGCCCTTTTTCAATTATCAAATTAATTCTATAATGGATAAGTTTTTTTTATCAAATTTGTATTCTCGTCATATGGTTGTTACATTTTTATTACATTTATTTTAAATTTTGTACCTCATGTCTGGGTAATAAATTTGGGTCCAAGCATGTATTACACACCTCCTAACTGACTGGCCTGGAGGTGCAACTACCATGAAAATTATTGAGACTTTATTGATCATACACTAATTAGTATAAAATTACTTTCACATTATCATTCAATCACAAGTTAGTATAACTTTTAAGATAGTTATCATAAAAAATAATAAACTTATCATATGTAATTGGATGACAATGAAAAAGTAAAATTATTGTACATTATTATTGCATATTCATGTTTCTCAATTACTAATTAGTCACGATCATAATTAGAATAAGAGTTAAATGTTTATATGTACATGGTGAGTTATAATTGGATGATTATATAAAACTTTTTATAATGTCAATGACAATGCATAATCTTTTTACTCTTTTAGAGTAAGAGTTTAATGTTTATGCACGGGTTTACATTATCATTCAATCACAAATCACTGTTTATATTATTTTAAAATAATTATTTTACAAATCAACATACTTAAAATTTGAAAGAATAACATTTTAAAAGTTACAAATCACTATTTGAATTACTTTTAAATAATTATTTTAAAAGTCATAAATCATCATTTCAATATTTCTTTCATTCTTGAAAGAATAAGATATAATTAAAACATTAATATTTTCATTCTTTTCACCTTTTTTTAATCTAAACAAAAGGAATACTTCAAACTGAAATCTGGGCAGAACATCTGTTCCAAACCCTATTATTATTTTCTTTATCTTGACACTTCCTAGTCCCATTAACTCTTTCAGAAGAACACATGTAGTTAACATTAACTTTTCTCTATATGTTTTCCTTTGACCACTTTTTTCCAGAGTTTTTGATCTGTCTAGACTACAAAGAACAGGTGTTTCTTCATGGATGAATTTGAATTCTTATTTTCTTTCAAAAGTAGGGAGAAGGGGGGAGCATAGAGCTATACAAGTATGACTAATTTATCTCTTTGCTAGATATTACTGTAGTTGTTTTACAGATTCAGATGCTCAAAGAACCCACATTTCTTTGCATATCATACACTTGATCGAATACAAGGTTCTTCTGACATCTGAAAGCCAATTTTGCTCTCGATCATGATGTTTGTTAGTTGACCCCTTTGGGATCAATTTCATGCTTCATAGAAATATTTAGTACTAGATGAGAGGCCTGCCAACTTTCTGGCTTTGACCCTTTACCCACCGGAGCTTTACATGGTGGTTGGTTGCATACTTGAAGTAAAATTAAGGCAAATTAAATTTGGACGGAAGCTTCTTCCTTCCATTGTCTGAACAAAACTTGTATAGCATATCATTAGGCTGTAGTAGTAGTCCTTGCATGTCTCCGGGATGCTTCATCAGGCAACATCTCCATATCATCAAAATGTGGTACCATTGAGAAAAACAAATGAAATTAATAGCATACAAAATCCCATTAGCAACATTTCCCCATGGAAATCACCACTCGCTGAAGCTGCACAGAATAAAGGAAAGGGAAAAAGAAAAAAACAAGTTTTAAGAAAACACAACAAGTCAGGAAACAAGAATGCAATGAATTTATATGTTTAGAAAAGAATGAGTCGTCTGATACAGCAAATGATGCTCTTAAAAGTAAATAGCAACTACTCCTGCCTTTGACTTCTTTAAAAGTAATTGACATACATGTATGGTGCGCCATAACTTTGCAACAATTGTGCTTCACTGAAATACAATGTTTGATACATAAATATTTAGCATTGGATCTTTATCAAATTATGTCTAAAATCCACCAATTAAACCTCACTTCCCTTGTCAATATCGTGCAAAATTAATCTAGGATCTAGAGATTCTTATTAGGTTTTCATCTGTCATATACTCATTTTCAGATGAGGAAGCTAATCTGGATCATGATCCCCTACTCTAAATTCTAAAACCATTAAGTGTATCAGAATCAAAAGAACCCAAGCCTGGGATTAAGGACCATTCCATCACAAACAAGACAACTCCCAAAGTTCTAACAAAAAAAAAAGCTCCCAAAACGTTCCCATGTTAAACATTGTGCAATAAAAAATCTTACTGATGAAGTGTATAAAAATACTATGAGTAACCACTACCAAAATGATTAGCAGCTCCAAAAAGTAAAAAATACTTTTAAGAGGATGCTTAAATAATATGTTGTCAGCATTATATAAGTCTTATCATCAGTTCCAAGCAAAACATGAGAAACAAAAGGAGTCTATTTGACCAGATAAACTTACATAAAGAGGATGGAGCAAGTAGATGAGACACCAATTTATTAGATATCTCTTCACCCTGCCGAAGCTTGGATCCATGGGACACCTCGGCTTCACGTGACAGATCAGAAGCTTCCTCACTGGTGTGGCTAGCAGAATTTGAGGTAGGGGCAGCAGCAGGTGAATAATCAGGGGGAAAGAATGGTTTAGAATAAGATTTTGGCAAAGGGATTGGATGATGAAGGAAGCCACTATATAGACAGGGATCTGGAGGATGCGCAGGAATCATAGAAGGTGCAGGTGAGGGTACTTCACAGTCGAAACAAGGAGGTTGTTCAGCAGTTGCTGGTGATATTGGAGAGTAAGGACTAGCACGATGTGGTGAAGTTGATGGCTCAGAGTGATCAATTAACTGTGGAGATGGAGCAGGAGCAGGAGAAGGTGAGGAAGCATGTAGTGTATTCTTCAAGAAAGAAGATAATCTGACTTCTTTAACTCTGCCAAAAACTGAGTTATCAAGGCCAAGATTTTTGCCAGCAGAACCTGTTATTGTTTGAGCTAATTGCTTTAATCTTTGAGGTAAGAGGCTCCCAAAGCCTGGCATGACTGAAGCCTGCACTACTACTGGAGGAGTTATCGATGAGCCATTTGCATTTGTTATTTGCACATACACATTCTGCTCAAAAAGCCACGTTAGATATCAGTGCAATATGGACAATTTGTGAAGAAGCTTATTTTAGCAATCTCTGAATGGACTCAAACTCAACTTCTAATGATTTCTGCTACCTTTGTTCTCTATATTAGAGGGGTCAAACTTGCAAATAAGTCAAAAAAAAAAATGATAACAAGTTTTCTTTTTTTGGGGGGGGGGGGGGGGATTAAATGCAAGCTGAGTCTGAGAAAACAGAAATAGATTACTGGTTGAGTGTTTTAAGTGGCATTTATAAAATCAAAACTGAAACCCTCGAAATAACAAGTGAATCAGGTTATAGGACTGTACCTCGTCAGAGTTTAGACGCAATCCAAACTTCAATTCATCCTTGAAGTCATCAAAATTTTCCAATACCTCGGATATTGAATTGTTAAGAGTAAAATTAAACAAAATCTCAGGCATCTGCCAAATATAAGCAGACTGTACTGGTATTACAGTTAACCCTCCAGGAAACTTCAAGATCTCAAATATTGATGCATTCCCAAATATTGATGATGTCAAAGTCAGGTTGATTTGCTTGAGAAACAGTTCAATTAAAGATGACTTCAGCACACTCAAGGACACTGGATTTATTGAAGCATTCATTGGATCAGAGAGAACACCAAACACCACATCAGTACAGTTAGGTGTAATACTTTGGTGCATGGACAGGAGAGCCACCTGTTAAGGTTAAATAGCTTATAAGCCACTTTCTATGCCTAAACAGTCTTAGGGAAAGGGAAAAAGAAAAATATAAGAACACAAGCAAGGACAAAACCAAAACCTCTGTATTTGGTAGAGCTATTTCATCGTGCATATCATGTTCTAATGTTTCAATATATGGAATAAGCTGTGAAACCGGTTTTTCCAGTCTGAAGGATGTCTGAACAGAAGCTGAAAATATTTTGAAGGGAAATAAATCATCAATAAATTTAGTAATGTCACTTGGATACAAATTTAAATGGTGATACAGTTTATAATGCAGAAGATTAATCATAGAAAAAGAAAGCAATATACAAACTTATGAGTGAGAGTTGCACACATCACACATATTGCGCAAAACAAAGGATATGAACAACAAAAGGACTTTGGTTTCATCAGTAAAGGATTGCAACCTAAAAATAATTCACTCATGTTAGAGGTAGTCTCACATTGCTAAGCCATCAATGCATTGTTCTTGCACTTGAGAAGATTATATTTTTCATCCATGTTCAAATCTTAGTGAGATAAGGCTTTTGTTGTTCAAATCTTTGAAACACACAGTATTCCAGGATTCCTACAGAATATCCTAATATTCTTCAACCTGTTATAAAAGTTTCAGGTAACTAAAAATTAATACTCAGTGATGAAGCACATTATTATGCTATTTTATATAGCAGTGAGAAGCTGACTACAACTAATCTATAAACAATAATAATTCACAATTGTAAATACAAACAAGTTTTTTATGTATAAAAGGAATTGAAAAAAAAAAAAGGTATCACGAGTAACCAAGTATAATATTCTAGTATGGGTCTTGCTAATGAGTCCACCAGCACTTGCTAAGGGTCAACCATAAGTTAACCACTTACTGATAAATGATAATTTAAAACAACATTAAAATGATACATTTCCAATTGTACACAACATTAATGTATATTTCCATATAAACTAATATTACATCCATATTTTTAGGTTTTAACATACAATACAGTTACTCACAGCAATCAGCATTTTAGATTCCTGAACCAATACAAGTGACACATATGCAAACTTTCACCACAATTCATGGGTTAAGCATATCACATTAACACACTAGGAAAGTAAATCCAAGACAGTATTGACACACACAATCAAACAGACAAAACCGGATATGCATGCCAGATGCCATCAAATCATTGCACCTCTTCAAAAAATCAATGCTTTTTAATTAGACAGAACATTAATGTTAGTTTCAAAGGTATTCACGCGGCTCCTCTTGGCATGTAGTATCATCAAATATTTTTTTGTTCACACAACTTTCCCTCAAAATTTATCCAAAAAAAATCCCTAAATTTGTAGTATCTCCAAAACATCAAAGAAAACTGATAAAACAACACGAGATTCAGACAATTCACTCAAAACATCACAAAATTAAATTTTGAGAAACAACATCATAACCAAAACCCAAATTCGAGATAACTTAGTAACCC